>JAZHYW010028354.1:0-48658 GCA_037355805.1 Ixodes ricinus | reverse complement strand
TTAGCCTTGTGCAGGCCAACTTGCCATCGCTGCTGCCGAGCGCGAGTGAAGACGATCTTGCCGTGGTCCCAGCTTTTTCTAATGTCCCTTCGGTGACGTAACAAACCACGTGCTTGGAAGGAACAGAACGCTGACAGACGGCTGCCCTTGGTCTGTTACGATGACTCGGCGCGACTGTTGCACGTATACGGTGACCAGGCTTGAGGCAGGACGGCTTGCGTCGGGACGCCTGCAATACGAAGGACAGTCGAAATTTAGCCTTGTGCAGGCCAACTTGCCATCGCTGCTGCCGAGCGCGAGTGAAGACGATCTTGCCGTGGTCCCAGCTTTTTCTAATGTCCCTTCGGTGACGTAACAAACCACGTGCTTGGAAGGAACAGAACGCTGACAGACGGCTGCTCTTGGTCTGTTACGATGACTCGGCGCGACTGTTGCACGTGTACGGTGACCAGGCTTGAGGCAGGACGGCTTGCGTCGGGACGCCTGCAATACGAAGGACAGTCGAAATTTAGCCTTGTGCAGGCCAACTTGCCATCGCTGCTGCCGAGCGCGAGTGAAGACGATCTTGCCGTGGTCCCAGCTTTTTCTAATGTCCCTTCGGTGACGTAACAAACCCACGTGCTTGGAAGGAACAGATCGCTGACAGACGGCTGCCCTTGGTCTGTTACGATGACTCGGCGCGACTGTTGCACGTATACGGTGACCAGGCTTGAGAGCAGGACGGCTTGCGTCGGGACGCCTGCACATACGAAGGACAGTCGAAATTTAGCCTTGTGCAGGCCAACTTGCCATCGCTGCTGCCGAGCGCGAGTGAAGACGATCTTGCCGTGGTCCCAGCTTTTTCTAATGTCCCTTCGGTGACGTAACAAACCACGTGCTTGGAAGGAACAGAACGCTGACAGACGGCTGCCCTTGGTCTGTTACGATGACTCGGCGCGACTGTTGCACGTATACGGTGACCAGGCTTGAGGCAGGATGGCTTGCGTCGGGACGCCTGCAATACGAAGGACAGTCGAAATTTAGCCTTGTGCAGGCCAACTTGCCATCGCTGCTGCCGAGCGCGAGTGAAGACGATCTTGCCGTGGTCCCAGCTTTTTCTAATGTCCCTTCGGTGACGTAACAAACCACGTGCTTGGAAGGAACAGAACGCTGACAGACGGCTGCCCTTGGTCTGTTACGATGACTCGGCGCGACTGTTGCACGTATACGGTGACCAGGCTTGAGGCAGGACGGCTTGCGTCGGGACGCCTGCAATACGAAGGACAGTCGAAATTTAGCCTTGTGCAGGCCAACTTGCCATCGCTGCTGCCGAGCGCGAGTGAAGACGATCTTGCCGTGGTCCCAGCTTTTTCTAATGTCCCTTCGGTGACGTAACAAACCACGTGCTTGGAAGGAACAGAACGCTGACAGACGGCTGCCCTTGGTCTGTTACGATGACTCGGCGCGACTGTTGCACGTATACGGTGACCAGGCTTGAGGCAGGACGGCTTGCGTCGGGACGCCTGCAATACGAAGGACAGTCGAAATTTAGCCTTGTGCAGGCCAACTTGCCATCGCTGCTGCCGAGCGCGAGTGAAGACGATCTTGCCGTGGTCCCAGCTTTTTCTAATGTCCCTTCGGTGACGTAACAAACCACGTGCTTGGAAGGAACAGAACGCTGACAGACGGCTGCCCTTGGTCTGTTACGATGACTCGGCGCGACTGTTGCACGTATACGGTGACCAGGCTTGAGGCAGGACGGCTTGCGTCGGGACGCCTGCAATACGAAGGACAGTCGAAATTTAGCCTTGTGCAGGCCAACTCGCCATCGCTGCTGCCGAGCGCGAGTGAAGACGATCTTGCCGTGGTCCCAGCTTTTTCTAATGTCCCTTCGGTGACGTAACAAACCACGTGCTTGGAAGGAACAGATCGCTGACGGACGGCTGCCCTTGGTCTGTTACGATGACTCGGCGCGACTGTTGCACGTATACGGTGACCAGGCTTGAGGCAGGACGGCTTGCGTCGCGGACGCCTGCAATACGAAGGACAGTCGAAATTTAGCCTTGTGCAGGCCAACTTGCCATCGCTGCTGCCGAGCGCGAGTGAAGACGATCTTGCCGTGGTCCCAGCTTTTTCTAATGTCCCTTCGGTGACGTAACAAACCACGTGCTTGGAAGGAACAGAACGCTGACAGACGGCTGCCCTTGGTCTGTTACGATGACTCGGCGCGACTGTTGCACGTATACGGTGACCAGGCTTGAGGCAGGACGGCTTGCGTCGGGACGCCTGCAATACGAAGGACAGTCGAAATTTAGCCTTGTGCAGGCCAACTTGCCATCGCTGCTGCCGAGCGCGAGTGAAGACGATCTTGCCGTGGTCCCAGCTTTTTCTAATGTCCCTTCGGTGACGTAACAAACCACGTGCTTGGAAGGAACAGAACGCTGACAGACGGCTGCCCTTGGTCTGTTACGATGACTCGGCGCGACTGTTGCACGTATACGGTGACCAGGCTTGAGGCAGGACGGCTTGCGTCGGGACGCCTGCAATACGAAGGACAGTCGAAATTTAGCCTTGTGCAGGCCAACTTGCCATCGCTGCTGCCGAGCGCGAGTGAAGACGATCTTGCCGTGGTCCCAGCTTTTTCTAATGTCCCTTCGGTGACGTAACAAACCACGTGCTTGGAAGGAACAGAACGCTGACAGACGGCTGCCCTTGGTCTGTTACGATGACTCGGCGCGACTGTTGCACGTATACGGTGACCAGGCTTGAGGCAGGACGGCTTGCGTCGGGACGCCTGCAATACGAAGGACAGTCGAAATTTAGCCTTGTGCAGGCCAACTTGCCATCGCTGCTGCCGAGCGCGAGTGAAGACGATCTTGCCGTGGTCCCAGCTTTTTCTAATGTCCCTTCGGTGACGTAACAAACCACGTGCTTGGAAGGAACAGAACGCTGACAGACGGCTGCCCTTGGTCTGTTACGATGACTCGGCGCGACTGTTGCACGTATACGGTGACCAGGCTTGAGGCAGGACGGCTTGCGTCGGGACGCCTGCAATACGAAGGACAGTCGAAATTTAGCCTTGTGCAGGCCAACTTGCCATCGCTGCTGCCGAGCGCGAGTGAAGACGATCTTGCCGTGGTCCCAGCTTTTTCTAATGTCCCTTCGGTGACGTAACAAACCACGTGCTTGGAAGGAACAGATCGCTGACAGACGGCTGCCCTTGGTCTGTTACGATGACTCGGCGCGACTGTTGCACGTATACGGTGACCAGGCTTGAGGCAGGACGGCTTGCGTCGGGACGCCTGCAATACGAAGGACAGTCGAAATTTAGCCTTGTGCAGGCCAACTTGCCATCGCTGCTGCCGAGCGCGAGTGAAGACGATCTTGCCGTGGTCCCAGCTTTTTCTAATGTCCCTTCGGTGACGTAACAAACCACGTGCTTGGAAGGAACAGAACGCTGACAGACGGCTGCCCTTGGTCTGTTACGATGACTCGGCGCGACTGTTGCACGTATACGGTGACCAGGCTTGAGGCAGGACGGCTTGCGTCGGGACGCCTGCAATACGAAGGACAGTCGAAATTTAGCCTTGTGCAGGCCAACTTGCCATCGCTGCTGCCGAGCGCGAGTGAAGACGATCTTGCCGTGGTCCCAGCTTTTTCTAATGTCCCTTCGGTGACGTAACAAACCACGTGCTTGGAAGGAACAGAACGCTGACAGACGGCTGCCCTTGGTCTGTTACGATGACTCGGCGCGACTGTTGCACGTATACGGTGACCAGGCTTGAGGCAGGACGGCTTGCGTCGGGACGCCTGCAATACGAAGGACAGTCGAAATTTAGCCTTGTGCAGGCCAACTTGCCATCGCTGCTGCCGAGCGCGAGTGAAGACGATCTTGCCGTGGTCCCAGCTTTTTCTAATGTCCCTTCGGTGACGTAACAAACCACGTGCTTGGAAGGAACAGATCGCTGACAGACGGCTGCCCTTGGTCTGTTACGATGACTCGGCGCGACTGTTGCACGTATACGGTGACCAGGCTTGAGGCAGGATGGCTTGCGGTCGGGACGCCTGCAATACGAAAGGACAGTCGAAATTTAGCCTTGTGCAGGCCAACTTGCCATCGCTGCTGCCGAGCGCGAGTGAAGACGATCTTGCCGTGGTCCCAGCTTTTTCTAATGTCCCTTCGGTGACGTAACAAACCACGTGCTTGGAAGGAACAGAATCGCTGACAGACGGCTGCCCTTGGTCTGTTACGATGACTCGGCGCGACTGTTGCACGTATACGGTGACCAGGCTTGAGGCAGGACGGCTTGCGTCGGGACGCCTGCAATACGAAGGACAGTCGAAATTGAGCCTTGTGCAGGCCAACTTGCCATCGCTGCTGCCGAGCGCGAGTGAAGACGATCTTGCCGTGGTCCCAGCTTTTTCTAATGTCCCTTCGGTGACGTAACAAACCACGTGCTTGGAAGGAACAGATCGCTGACAGACGGCTGCCCTTGGTCCAGCTACGATGACTCGGCGCGACTGTTGCACGTATACGGTGACCAGGCTTGAGGCAGGACGGCTTGCGTCGGGACGCCTGCAATACGAAGGACAGTCGAAATTTAGCCTTGTGCAGGCCAACTTGCCATCGCTGCTGCCGAGCGCGAGTGAAGACGATCTTGCCGTGGTCCCAGCTTTTTCTAATGTCCCTTCGGTGACGTAACAAACCACGTGCTTGGAAGGAACAGAACGCTGACAGACGGCTGCCCTTGGTCTGTTACGATGACTCGGCGCGACTGTTGCACGTATACGGTGACCAGGCTTGAGGCAGGATGGCTTGCGTCGGGACGCCTGCAATACGAAGGACAGTCGAAATTTAGCCTTGTGCAGGCCAACTTGCCATCGCTGCTGCCGAGCGCGAGTGAAGACGATCTTGCCGTGGTCCCAGCTTTTTCTAATGTCCCTTCGGTGACGTAACAAACCACGTGCTTGGAAGGAACAGAACGCTGACAGACGGCTGCCCTCGGTCTGTTACGATGACTCGGCGCGACTGTTGCACGTATACGGTGACCAGGCTTGAGGCAGGATGGCTTGCGTCGGGACGCCTGCAATACGAAGGACAGTCGAAATTTAGCCTTGTGCAGGCCAACTTGCCATCGCTGCTGCCGAGCGCGAGTGAAGACGATCTTGCCGTGGTCCCAGCTTTTTCTAATGTCCCTTCGGTGACGTAACAAACCACGTGCTTGGAAGGAACAGAACGCTGACAGACGGCTGCCCTTGGTCTGTTACGATGACTCGGCGCGACTGTTGCACGTATACGGTGACCAGGCTTGAGGCAGGATGGCTTGCGTCGGGACGCCTGCAATACGAAGGACAGTCGAAATTTAGCCTTGTGCAGGCCAACTTGCCATCGCTGCTGCCGAGCGCGAGTGAAGACGATCTTGCCGTGGTCCCAGCTTTTTCTAATGTCCCTTCGGTGACGTAACAAACCACGTGCTTGGAAGGAACAGAATCGCTGACAGACGGCTGCCCTTGGTCTGTTACGATGACTCGGCGCGACTGTTGCACGTATACGGTGACCAGGCTTGAGGCAGGATGGCTTGCGTCGGGACGCCTGCAATACGAAGGACAGTCGAAATTTAGCCTTGTGCAGGCCAACTTGCCATCGCTGCTGCCGAGCGCGAGTGAAGACGATCTTGCCGTGGTCCCAGCTTTTTCTAATGTCCCTTCGGTGACGTAACAAACCACGTGCTTGGAAGGAACAGATCGCTGACAGACGGCTGCCCTTGGTCTGTCATACGATGACTCGGCGCGACTGTTGCACGTATACGGTGACCAGGCTTGAGGCAGGACGGCTTGCGTCGGGACGCCTGCAATACGAAGGACAGTCGAAATTTAGCCTTGTGCAGGCCAACTTGCCATCGCTGCTGCCGAGCGCGAGTGAAGACGATCTTGCCGTGGTCCCAGCTTTTTCTAATGTCCCTTCGGTGACGTAACAAACCACGTGCTTGGAAGGAACAGAACGCTGACAGACGGCTGCCCTTGGTCTGTTACGATGACTCGGCGCGACTGTTGCACGTATACGGTGACCAGGCTTGAGTGCAGGATGGCTTGCGTCGGGACGCCTGCAATACGAAGGACAGTCGAAATTTAGCCTTGTGCAGGCCAACTTGCCATCGCTGCTGCCGAGCGCGAGTGAAGACGATCTTGCCGTGGTCCCAGCTTTTTCTAATGTCCCTTCGGTGACGTAACAAACCACGTGCTTGGAAGGAACAGAACGCTGACAGACGGCTGCCCTTGGTCTGTTACGATGACTCGGCGCGACTGTTGCACGTATACGGTGACCAGGCTTGAGGCAGGACGGCTTGCGTCGGGACGCCTGCAATACGAAGGACAGTCGAAATTTAGCCTTGTGCAGGCCAACTTGCCATCGCTGCTGCCGAGCGCGAGTGAAGACGATCTTGCCGTGGTCCCAGCTTTTTCTAATGTCCCTTCGGTGACGTAACAAACCACGTGCTTGGAAGGAACAGATCGCTGACAGACGGCTGCCCTTGGTCTGTTACGATGACTCGGCGCGACTGTTGCACGTGTACGGTGACCAGGCTTGAGGCAGGACGGCTTGCGTCGGGACGCCTGCAATACGAAGGACAGTCGAAATTTAGCCTTGTGCAGGCCAACTTGCCATCGCTGCTGCCGAGCGCGAGTGAAGACGATCTTGCCGTGGTCCCAGCTTTTTCTAATGTCCCTTCGGTGACGTAACAAACCACGTGCTTGGAAGGAACAGAACGCTGACAGACGGCTGCCCTTGGTCTGTTACGATGACTCGGCGCGACTGTTGCACGTATACGGTGACCAGGCTTGAGGCAGGACGGCTCGCAGTCGGGACGCCTGCAATACGAAGGACAGTCGAAATTTAGCCTTGTGCAGGCCAACTTGCCATCGCTGCTGCCGAGCGCGAGTGAAGACGATCTTGCCGTGGTCCCAGCTTTTTCTAATGTCCCTTCGGTGACGTAACAAACCACGTGCTTGGAAGGAACAGAACGCTGACAGACGGCTGCCCTTGGTCTGTTACGATGACTCGGCGCGACTGTTGCACGTATACGGTGACCAGGCTTGAGGCAGGACGGCTTGCGTCGGGACGCCTGCAATACGAAGGACAGTCGAAATTTAGCCTTGTGCAGGCCAACTTGCCATCGCTGCTGCCGAGCGCGAGTGAAGACGATCTTGCCGTGGTCCCAGCTTTTTCTAATGTCCTCTTCGGTGACGTAACAAACCACGTGCTTGGAAGGAACAGATCGCTGACAGACTGCTGCTCTTGGTCTGTTACGATGACTCGGCGCGACTGTTGCACGTGTACGGTGACCAGGCTTGAGGCAGGACGGCTTGCGGCGGGACGCCTGCAATACGAAGGACAGTCGAAATTTAGCCTTGTGCAGGCCAACTTGCTATCGCTGCTGCCGAGCGCGAGTGAAGACGATCTTGCCGTGGTCCCAGCTTTTTCTAATGTCCCTTCGGTGACGTAACAAACCACGTGCTTGGAAGGAACAGATCGCTGACAGACTGCTGCTCTTGGTCTGTTACGATGACTCGGCGCGACTGTTGCACGTGTACGGTGACCAGGCTTGAGGCAGGACGGCTTGCGGCGGGACGCCTGCAATACGAAGGACAGTCGAAATTTAGCCTTGTGCAGGCCAACTTGCTATCGCTGCTGCCGAGCGCGAGTGAAGACGATCTTGCCGTGGTCCCAGCTTTTTCTAATGTCCCTTCGGTGACGTAACAAACCACGTGCTTGGAAGGAACAGATCGCTGACAGACTGCTGCTCTTGGTCTGTTACGATGACTCGGCGCGACTGTTGCACGTGTACGGTGACCAGGCTTGAGGCAGGACGGCTTGCGGCGGGACGCCTGCAATACGAAGGACAGTCGAAATTTAGCCTTGTGCAGGCCAACTTGCTATCGCTGCTGCCGAGCGCGAGTGAAGACGATCTTGCCGTGGTCCCAGCTTTTTCTAATGTCCCTTCGGTGACGTAACAAACCACGTGCTTGAAGGAACAGATCGCTGACAGACTGCTGCTCTTGGTCTGTTACGATGACTCGGCGCGACTGTTGCACGTGTACGGTGACCAGGCTTGAGGCAGGACGGCTTGCGGCGGGACGCCTGCAATACGAAGGACAGTCGAAATTTAGCCTTGTGCAGGCCAACTTGCTATCGCTGCTGCCGAGCGCGAGTGAAGACGATCTTGCCGTGGTCCCAGCTTTTTCTAATGTCCCTTCGGTGACGTAACAAACCACGTGCTTGGAAGGAACAGATCGCTGACAGACTGCTGCTCTTGGTCTGTTACGATGACTCGGCGCGACTGTTGCACGTGTACGGTGACCAGGCTTGAGGCAGGACGGCTTGCGGCGGGACGCCTGCAATACGAAGGACAGTCGAAATTTAGCCTTGTGCAGGCCAACTTGCTATCGCTGCTGCCGAGCGCGAGTGAAGACGATCTTGCCGTGGTCCCAGCTTTTTCTAATGTCCCTTCGGTGACGTAACAAACCACGTGCTTGGAAGGAACAGATCGCTGACAGACTGCTGCTCTTGGTCTGTTACGATGACTCGGCGCGACTGTTGCACGTGTACGGTGACCAGGCTTGAGGCAGGACGGCTTGCGGCGGGACGCCTGCAATACGAAGGACAGTCGAAATTTAGCCTTGTGCAGGCCAACTTGCTATCGCTGCTGCCGAGCGCGAGTGAAGACGATCTTGCCGTGGTCCCAGCTTTTTCTAATGTCCCTTCGGTGACGTAACAAACCACGTGCTTGGAAGGAACAGATCGCTGACAGACTGCTGCTCTTGGTCTGTTACGATGACTCGGCGCGACTGTTGCACGTGTACGGTGACCAGGCTTGAGGCAGGACGGCTTGCGGCGGGACGCCTGCAATACGAAGGACAGTCGAAATTTAGCCTTGTGCAGGCCAACTTGCTATCGCTGCTGCCGAGCGCGAGTGAAGACGATCTTGCCGTGGTCCCAGCTTTTTCTAATGTCCCTTCGGTGACGTAACAAACCACGTGCTTGGAAGGAACAGATCGCTGACAGACTGCTGCTCTTGGTCTGTTACGATGACTCGGCGCGACTGTTGCACGTGTACGGTGACCAGGCTTGAGGCAGGACGGCTTGCGGCGGGACGCCTGCAATACGAAGGACAGTCGAAATTTAGCCTTGTGCAGGCCAACTTGCTATCGCTGCTGCCGAGCGCGAGTGAAGACGATCTTGCCGTGGTCCCAGCTTTTTCTAATGTCCCTTCGGTGACGTAACAAACCACGTGCTTGGAAGGAACAGATCGCTGACAGACTGCTGCTCTTGGTCTGTTACGATGACTCGGCGCGACTGTTGCACGTGTACGGTGACCAGGCTTGAGGCAGGACGGCTTGCGGCGGGACGCCTGCAATACGAAGGACAGTCGAAATTTAGCCTTGTGCAGGCCAACTTGCTATCGCTGCTGCCGAGCGCGAGTGAAGACGATCTTGCCGTGGTCCCAGCTTTTTCTAATGTCCCTTCGGTGACGTAACAAACCACGTGCTTGGAAGGAACAGATCGCTGACAGACTGCTGCTCTTGGTCTGTTACGATGACTCGGCGCGACTGTTGCACGTGTACGGTGACCAGGCTTGAGGCAGGACGGCTTGCGGCGGGACGCCTGCAATACGAAGGACAGTCGAAATTTAGCCTTGTGCAGGCCAACTTGCTATCGCTGCTGCCGAGCGCGAGTGAAGACGATCTTGCCGTGGTCCCAGCTTTTTCTAATGTCCCTTCGGTGACGTAACAAACCACGTGCTTGGAAGGAACAGATCGCTGACAGACTGCTGCTCTTGGTCTGTTACGATGACTCGGCGCGACTGTTGCACGTGTACGGTGACCAGGCTTGAGGCAGGACGGCTTGCGGCGGGACGCCTGCAATACGAAGGACAGTCGAAATTTAGCCTTGTGCAGGCCAACTTGCTATCGCTGCTGCCGAGCGCGAGTGAAGACGATCTTGCCGTGGTCCCAGCTTTTTCTAATGTCCCTTCGGTGACGTAACAAACCACGTGCTTGGAAGGAACAGATCGCTGACAGACTGCTGCTCTTGGTCTGTTACGATGACTCGGCGCGACTGTTGCACGTGTACGGTGACCAGGCTTGAGGCAGGACGGCTTGCGGCGGGACGCCTGCAATACGAAGGACAGTCGAAATTTAGCCTTGTGCAGGCCAACTTGCTATCGCTGCTGCCGAGCGCGAGTGAAGACGATCTTGCCGTGGTCCCAGCTTTTTCTAATGTCCCTTCGGTGACGTAACAAACCACGTGCTTGGAAGGAACAGATCGCTGACAGACTGCTGCTCTTGGTCTGTTACGATGACTCGGCGCGACTGTTGCACGTGTACGGTGACCAGGCTTGAGGCAGGACGGCTTGCGGCGGGACGCCTGCAATACGAAGGACAGTCGAAATTTAGCCTTGTGCAGGCCAACTTGCTATCGCTGCTGCCGAGCGCGAGTGAAGACGATCTTGCCGTGGTCCCAGCTTTTTCTAATGTCCCTTCGGTGACGTAACAAACCACGTGCTTGGAAGGAACAGATCGCTGACAGACTGCTGCTCTTGGTCTGTTACGATGACTCGGCGCGACTGTTGCACGTGTACGGTGACCAGGCTTGAGGCAGGACGGCTTGCGGCGGGACGCCTGCAATACGAAGGACAGTCGAAATTTAGCCTTGTGCAGGCCAACTTGCTATCGCTGCTGCCGAGCGCGAGTGAAGACGATCTTGCCGTGGTCCCAGCTTTTTCTAATGTCCCTTCGGTGACGTAACAAACCACGTGCTTGGAAGGAACAGATCGCTGACAGACTGCTGCTCTTGGTCTGTTACGATGACTCGGCGCGACTGTTGCACGTGTACGGTGACCAGGCTTGAGGCAGGACGGCTTGCGGCGGGACGCCTGCAATACGAAGGACAGTCGAAATTTAGCCTTGTGCAGGCCAACTTGCTATCGCTGCTGCCGAGCGCGAGTGAAGACGATCTTGCCGTGGTCCCAGCTTTTTCTAATGTCCCTTCGGTGACGTAACAAACCACGTGCTTGGAAGGAACAGATCGCTGACAGACTGCTGCTCTTGGTCTGTTACGATGACTCGGCGCGACTGTTGCACGTGTACGGTGACCAGGCTTGAGGCAGGACGGCTTGCGGCGGGACGCCTGCAATACGAAGGACAGTCGAAATTTAGCCTTGTGCAGGCCAACTTGCTATCGCTGCTGCCGAGCGCGAGTGAAGACGATCTTGCCGTGGTCCCAGCTTTTTCTAATGTCCCTTCGGTGACGTAACAAACCACGTGCTTGGAAGGAACAGATCGCTGACAGACTGCTGCTCTTGGTCTGTTACGATGACTCGGCGCGACTGTTGCACGTGTACGGTGACCAGGCTTGAGGCAGGACGGCTTGCGGCGGGACGCCTGCAATACGAAGGACAGTCGAAATTTAGCCTTGTGCAGGCCAACTTGCTATCGCTGCTGCCGAGCGCGAGTGAAGACGATCTTGCCGTGGTCCCAGCTTTTTCTAATGTCCCTTCGGTGACGTAACAAACCACGTGCTTGGAAGGAACAGATCGCTGACAGACTGCTGCTCTTGGTCTGTTACGATGACTCGGCGCGACTGTTGCACGTGTACGGTGACCAGGCTTGAGGCAGGACGGCTTGCGGCGGGACGCCTGCAATACGAAGGACAGTCGAAATTTAGCCTTGTGCAGGCCAACTTGCTATCGCTGCTGCCGAGCGCGAGTGAAGACGTATCTTGCCGTGGTCCCAGCTTTTTCTAATGTCCCTTCGGTGACGTAACAAACCACGTGCTTGGAAGGAACAGATCGCTGACAGACTGCTGCTCTTGGTCTGTTACGATGACTCGGCGCGACTGTTGCACGTGTACGGTGACCAGGCTTGAGGCAGGACGGCTTGCGGCGGGACGCCTGCAATACGAAGGACAGTCGAAATTTAGCCTTGTGCAGGCCAACTTGCTATCGCTGCTGCCGAGCGCGAGTGAAGACGATCTTGCCGTGGTCCCAGCTTTTTCTAATGTCCCTTCGGTGACGTAACAAACCACATGCTTGGAAGGAACAGATCGCTGACAGACTGCTGCTCTTGGTCTGTTACGATGACTCGGCGCGACTGTTGCACGTGTACGGTGACCAGGCTTGAGGCAGGACGGCTTGCGGCGGGACGCCTGCAATACGAAGGACAGTCGAAATTTAGCCTTGTGCAGGCCAACTTGCTATCGCTGCTGCCGAGCGCGGAGTGAAGACGTTCTTGCCGTGGTCCCAGCTTTTCTAACGTCCCTTCGGTGACGCAACAAACCACGTGCCGCCAGCCCTCAATAGCCGCCTATGGTATTTTTTCTTTTATCTCTTCCAAACTCCGCTTCTCTCGCTTTTTTTTTGTCTATTTCTTTCCTTTTCTCCTTTTCTTTGTGTTTAGAGTAATATTTTTATTCTACACCGATCGTATTCACACTTGAAATGTGATCACGAACTTGTATCATAAAAATACATCGAACAAGTCGTTAAGGTGTGCTTCTGACACCAGTGCAACGAGATCATCATAGATAGCTCTCCTTCTAACATTTTGTGATAATTTTGTTTTAAGTTGAGGTCTTCATTGAACCTAGTTGATTCATTTTGTGAACAATTAGTAACTTCACCAGGTGTTTCACCAGGTGTTTCGCGAGAATCAACAAATCGCCAGTTATTTTAATAGATGCTTTGTACGCGCGCCACAATAGAGCTGCCATTGCAGACCTTCTCTTGTTTTATCGAGATGTCGAGCCGCTGAAGCGGGCGTTGACGAGCCTCCACAAACGCCTATGCACGGGACAACGCCACAGTAGAATCTAAAATGGCAATAACATGTCCTGCTGTGGTACTGATGAAGTAAAATGAACGTGATAAGAGGAAACGAAACTGAAGTTCATTTTTGCAGCGTCCATGCACAGCTGCTGCAACGCGCCTATAAGAACTGCTACAATAGGGGAAACTATTTCAATGTTGTTTTTGATGTTACTTTTATAGCGAAGGAAGATGAATGACCAAATAAGGGCTACTGACGAATGCATACGCAAGATCGCTTCCGTTGCTGGCCGTAAAAGCCGGCATGCTTCAAGTGATAAAAAAATAAATATGGGATCCGTAAATCTCATTGTACCCCAGTAAACATATAACTTACAAAGAAAACTGTGGGCTCTAATATCAAGGAAATGCTCTGGAACGCCATAAATGCAAATTAGGCTGGGCAGTTCACCCGCCATAAAACAAAAGCGCCATCCATCTCATCGAACTATGCCATCAATGTTGAGTTCTTTTGGGGGGCAATGTTAAAACAGAAGCCACTCGTGTCGAATGATGAACGGTTCCTTGGTACAAATTCCGTAAATAAAAGTAAAATTGAAACATAAAAAAACTAAACTAGTAGGGTACAGAAAACTACAACATATCAAACAAAACTTGTCAACAATATCTGGTGAAAAAAAAAGGAACATTTTGCGTTTTTATGGTTGGTCGGCAAACTAACGTCTCTGTTTGCCGTTACGATTTTTTTGCCTCTTAAGTTTATATGTACGTTTGTTTTATATATATCGCTTTTCTCGTGCTCGAATTGGCTGTTATGAGTCCCATCTATTGTTGTGGTAGGCAGCATTGTTTTTGTGAATTGTAAAAATAATTCCGCCATTTTTGTCATTTGGTTATCTCATTGGCCCCGTCTGGCGCCGTCCAATTGGCCCGCGACCGCGTCCAGTTCCTCATATATAAACTAGGGAAGGAGGTAATGGAGGAAATAAATATTGCAGAAGAAAAGGATCGTGTGTCTATATTTGGTTTCGCCGTACCTTGGCAAAGAGCGAAAGCAATGGCTCCCACGCGTCAATCAGAGCGAACGGAGGCGAAGCAGGTAACAGCCTTACCCAAGCTACAGGGGAGATAGGGTGATCCAAGCAGATGGAGTAGAGGGGCACGAGGAACCCCTTTTTACCCGGACAATATTTTGTGGATATGTTCCTTTTGTCACCCCCGTCACTCCAAATGTGTACAAAAGCGACTTCCCTCACTTTCCCGCACCTGCCTTCGACAGCCCTGCGAGTAACTATAGTCTGTGGCAGGTTTAAGGGTTCAGGAGAAGCTCCTCCCACCCCTTTCCACTTTGGCACAGCGAACGCTAGAGAGGAGGCGATTTCATCTCCAGCGCTTGTTCTACTATAAGGAAAATAGGTGGGAGGAGCTTCCCCTGAATCCGTAACCTGTCAGTGACTATAGTAAGAGTGAATGTAGTCACGTGTTACCGTAAACTGTTGCCTAGTTACGGTGAGACGCGGTGAGACGACTGCACATAGCGGAGGAAGACTGACGCTAGTCCCCCCCCCCCCCCCGGAAACCACCCACCCTTTTACTGAACGTTTTAGAAATGTGACATCCACCTCAGCTTACCGGTCACCTGGCAGGACAGCCCAAGGAGCAGTCCTACATAATATGCGACATACTATACCCACCAAGCTTTGAATATACGCTAAACTCCGCAACTGTTTTAAGTGCACAGATATTACACATATGATATTGTTCAAAATCCATTTTACATTATAAAAATACCCACGGTATTTACGTTGCGACACTCGTTGAGATGTCCAGATAGATACTTATTTTCCGGAGTTGTTGTTTTCTAAATAGCAGCATGTCTTATAATTGCTTCGAAGTAGACATTGTTTCACCTCACGTAAATAGTACTGCTGTAATTATGTTATCATTTTAGGAAAATTGAGGGATGGAGTTCAGGGTCAAACTAGGACGATTAAAAAAATAATTATTTTAATATCAACCTTCACAAACCCAAGATTGTGAGGGAATTTCGCATAGCACGAGCTTGACTGATTTGCAAGTGATTTGTCATGTTATCTAGTGTCACTGGCCTACCAGACAGAATCAGTTCACGCGCATGCTTCCTGTCGTGATTAGTAGTTGAAGTGGACGGACGCCCGCGTCCACTACTGATCATGACAGATCAACATCTACACAAAAGACATCATGATGACTGTGTTTCTGGCACGCAATTCTGAAGCAGTGGTTAAATCGCTGCGGTCTGAGAAACAGTCATCATGATGTTTTTAGTCATTTTAGTGAAAAACCCGAGACTGGGGTAATGACAGACGACGACAAGGAAGAGAAGGAGAACGTCGTTTTAGACGTTCTCCTCTCTTCCTTGTCGTCGTCTGTCATTACCTCAGTCTCGTGTTTTTTACTAAAATGTTTAATATACACCAGCTCACTTGCGCCCTTACGTTCTGCTCATGTTTTTAGTGTAGATGTTGAAGACCTCTTCTATTGCATTCCCCATCCACCTCTGCTCGTCTCAGTTTAATCAGGAATTGAAAGCAACAAGGAGCTAGCCTTGGGAAATGCCACCGGCATCCCCACAAAGGACTTCCTCGAGCCATTAATTTTCTACCTCAACTCTGTGTACATAGGGTGGAAGGATGACCTTTACCTACAAAAGTTCGGTATATGCATTGGGTCATGCGCAGCTCCTATGCTCAGCGACATTTGTTTTTTCCCAGGGTTGATCAAAGTATTCACGAATCTCTCAGTTCCCGGCCGGTACAAAAAGTGTTTCGCTATGTTAATGACTTTTTTATTGTGTACGAGACATTGGCGAAAACTGATATGTTGTAAATCTACTATTCGAAACATTCGTTAAGTGTGGTTATAAGCTCTAAAATTTACGTTCGAGCAACCCAAGAATGGGATCCTGCAATTTCTAGACATGTCGTTAATGGCCCAGGCCTATTCACCTATGCTGGTCCCTTTCTCCAAGGTCAGAGAAAGGCAATCTGCATTACACTTCCTCTCATTCTAAGTTTGTCAAAAAGGGCATAGCCATCTCCATTCTAGGCTCGGCACTGGAAAAGTCGTGCTATCATGCCGTTAAGGACAGTTGTAGATTTCAACTTGAACGCCTTGAAAAACCTGGTTTTCCTCAGGCAGTCCTAATAGAGGTTATGGAGCCCTTGTTGAAAAAAGGTTAAAGAGGTTAGCAACAGCACGCAAAATATTAATAAAAACAAGCGCCCGGTAGTAGTCCCGTACCTACATAAATTGTCCCACAATTTGAATCAAATAGCCAAGAGGTATGATGTTCAAGTAATTTTTTCTGCCCCCCCCCCCCCCAAAAAAAAAAGAAAAAGGTTACCTAAGATCTGTGCAAAGGTGGGCTCCGTAAGTGACAATCATTCACGAACCGCATGCCACAAGAAACACAATAACAAGTTTGTTTCCTGCACGGAAGGTGTAGTTTACAAGATCTCCCTAACGTGTGGTGGTTGCTACATAGAAGCAGGCTGAAAAATGCCTCAACGACCTGCTTAGAGAACATTTTTATTCCCTTCACGCCACGGTGGAAAGGCATCTGCCTTCACACTGCCTCTCCTGACAGTGCACACCGGCTTTTTCTGACACAACTATACTCAAGAGATTTTAAGATCGGACTACCCGAGAGATGTATGAGGCTTACCAAAAAAAACAAAAAAACAGAACAGTATTGCGTGAGCGATCCTTCTCTGTTGTTGAGTTTCAAGGAGGTGTCATTCTTAGCCAACGCTTACGGCGAGTGAATTTTGCCGGCCGGGAGTGAAAAAGTGCCGTATTCTGTCTTCTCTGTTCGTCCTATTTTTCATTTTCCTTTTTTTCCTATTTTGTGTGTCACGGGTGTGCTTTACGGTGTCTTCTTCCTTTTCCTCATTAGCTCAAATCCGTTCAGTCTGTTTATATTTGTTATTGCCTTTCCCTATTAACCATCACGTGGGGTCCATTTCTATGGCGTCTTTTCTATCCTATTTCAAAACAAATCAGTCGGAAGTAAGCGCTCTTTCGTTCTACCTGTCCTTTTTTCTTTCTTAATGTTCTGTGCGTTGTTTTATTAGCTTCAACCCTGGTGCCATAGAATAAGTTGGTAAGACAAGTGACTTTATCTGCTCACTTAAAAGCAATGTTTCATAAATATTGTCGTTTCAACACGAATAAATGCTTCAAAAAGCCTCGTATCCCTGACACATTTCTATTGCATCTAGTCTGCCTACATATCCCATTGTTTGCAACTACTCGATCGGTGTAACGGTTTTATGGGACGCGTTTTCAACACGGGCTACGGGGAAATGACGAACCTTCTAGCAGACTTGTACGTAGTTCAACTGCTCTACTCAAGTTACTGTAGTTTAACTACTTTTCTGAGTAGTTTAGTAACTTTCAATTACATTTTTATTTCGGTAATTAGTAGCCTACTTTAATTACTTTTCTGAGCCCACCCCCCCCCCCTCGCCCTGCAACTACACTGCTACGAAGCGCGGGGAGCGAACAGGCACGACGCAAGAGAGGCCGAGTAACAGCGGGATTAGCGCCGAAGACTGGCGTTTTTTTGTGTCCCGAAGCTCAAGGAGACTTGACCCGTTCGAAGGAAAGGTTGGTTCCCGCTTCTCCCCAACGTAGAAATTCTAGCCCATTACAGGAGGCGCACACACTGCATCCTCACTCAAAGGAGGCAACAAAATGCAGCACCTGCTCTGAAGTTCATCTGGTGCTCCCGTAGTTTGTGCTGTACTCCGAGAATCGCGTGCTAAAGAGCAGCGCAAAGGGGACCTTTTGCGTTGCCTTTCCTCCCAAAACATAGAATATGCAGATCTTCAAAGATTTAAAGATCGTTCGAGAAACCTTGATAATTCCCCCAATGTTATTATCTAAAAAATAATAAACAAACAGTGTTGGGAAGTACTTTAAGTACGTGGTACTTAAAGTACTACTGTTTAGAAACCTTGTACTTTACTTGAAGTACATTCTCTAAACATGTACTTGTACTTTCCGAGGAAAGTAAAACTCCCGACTTCAACGTACATTCCCCGGATTTGAAAACAAAAAAATGGCGTACCGTCGTGTGAAAACGCGCTCTTTCAAGACGTCATCTGGTCATTTCTCTGAGTGATGTAATGGCGGCTATAAGACCGACACAAATAAGTCCCTTATAAGGTGATTGTGTTAAACAGTTCGTCAGCGAGAGTAAAACAACTACTCTGTGGCGACTTGACTTTATACAATATTCAGTGCCATTTCCATAAAAAAACTGATGCACCTCCGATTGCCTCTGGAGCAATGCGTACCAGTTAAAAAACACTGTAAAGGGAATGAAATGGCATAATGAAAGATTCTGTTAAAAGTACTGGTACTTTACCTTGAAATATATTGTATTTATAGTAAGTTACTTCAAGTACATTGCACCCGGTGTACCTACTACTTTACTTGAAATACATAACCTCTAATTTACTTTGTACTTTACTTCAAGTACTTTTTAGATGTACTTTACGCAACAGTGAAAACAAGCAAACGCTGTCTAAAATCAAGCTCGGGCAGTGCTAAACCTCAAAGTAGAAATGACACATTCGCAGTACATCATTGACCAAACAAACAAGAAAGTACAAAACAATTAGGCACACAGAAGCAGAACGAGCTATTAAAGCATTTCTTTGAAAAAACAATCCGATCCATATTTGGCTAGCACAATTTCGCTAACGGATCAAAACCTATGTACTTTCTTTTACCATAACAAAAAATATAAAAGTAACGTTAAAGTACTTCCATCGTAAACCAGAGACACGGCAAAATAAAAAAAACGGACCAAAAACAACAAATCTCAAACCTGTTGTTTTGTCCGTTTTTTTTATTTTGCCGTGTCTCCGGTTTACGATGGAAGATCTTCACCAGCTCGCCTGTGCTTTTACCCTTTCTACGTTAAAGTAACTTCAAAAGTAATTCGCTACTTTTTTACGGTAATTAGTAATTTACTCATTACTTTCTATTTGAGTAATTTCTACTCTACTCAAATTACTTTTGAGGTCAATACTCAGTAACTTAACTTAATTACTATATTTGAGTAACTTGTACATGTCTGCCTTCTAGTCGTCTTCAAGCATCTCCGCCTCACGACGGCTATCCTTCTCGCAGTGCACGTCTGCCTCGTCACCAAGCGACACCGCAACGCGTGCGCACTTGCGATTCATCTGTGAAGGAAATGTCTGCTATGGAATGGCCGGGGGTAGCAAAGGCACAAAGGAGGCGAGTGCCGTGACGATGCTCTTTTGGCACTGCTTGATCGGCCCACATCGAATCGGATCGTCGGCTGCGGTCGGAATTAGAGGGAAACAAATTATTAGCTCCGGGATGTTTCGGTGGCCTTCTCTTATGGTATCCGTTCAAGACGTCACGACGGGGATTGGCCTCGCCGTGATTGGCAGGATTGGCCTCTGCCTGGTGTATTGATCGATCGTCCAGATCGTTTGGTAGTTAGCTGAGAGCATTTTACTCGTGCTTTCTTCATGCGCCCCGAACGCGTCTGCTGCGCGAGCACCGCTACATAATCTCGTCTTTAAAGTACACGCAGGAAAAATACGAAAAAAGGCACAATAAAACATTGCGGCGAATAATAAAAAAATATTAATACATGAAAAAAAAGTGCGACGCATGCAGAATAGCTATGCGAGTTGTTCAATGCTTCATTGAAAGTTAGCGGATGAGACACGCTTCTGTTTCTTGCTATCCTTATTAGTGTTGACGCCGCAGCCCATTGAGGATCCTTGGAGTTCGAGGATGGACTTAAAGAAGGCTGGTTTGGGTCTCAGTTTCTCGGAGACCTTGAGATATCTCGTTGATATGCGGGTTGCTGTGGTGGGATAGTATCGTCATCTGGAGGCTGCCATGGTGAAATATACTTTCAGATATGTGGATGATACTCTGGTCATATTCATTTCTAAGAAGGGCGAAAAAAGTATGGACATGGTTTCCCATCTATTTGACATTTTAGACAGTGCTCTGGAGGTTCAAAAGGAGAACATACCCTCCCCCAGACAAAAGTGAAACTGAAGAAGAATACATCATTCAAAGACTACAGACAGACACACTAACCACATTGGCTGAACTACACTCCCGGTACCCCACCTTATGTTCCCCTATATTCCATTTACCTTTAAGCTGTGACTAAATTGCCGCCTTCAGCCTGAGATTTCCACCGTTGCTAAAACAAGTACGAACGCGCAGGCCCACGCAACCAAAGCACTGCGGAAGCAGCGAGCTCGCGCTTAAGGCTTAAGGGTGAACGCCGTATACTGCCCACATTGCAGGGACAGGGAGTACGCACACCACACAGTATGGGCATGTCAATACACACCAACTATAGATCCAATCACACACACGTCAAGGGAGCTGTTGGAGGCCATCCTGCGCGGCGATGACCCTTGCCTGCCAGCATTGGCTGGTAAAGAAAGCCACCGCAGCGATGGAGACCAGTAAACCCTGGAACTGGGATAAACACCTTCCTTCCTACCCCAATTGTTTCCTGAAATAAAAATATTTTCAGTCCATCAATCAATAAATCACATAGAGTCTACCGGGAGCGTGATACACTTAAAGGGGGCGCGCCACTCCGCCTTGGCAGCAAACTGTGACCTCCACCAAAAACAGTGTCCGTGTGAAACCCCGTAGTGAAGCGCTGCCCACTCGGACATCTAACGCCTCGCAGCGTTGTTAACTGTGTCTGCACGTTCCCGCGGTCGTGTAACATGATTTTGCTCCGGAATAAAGGCATGGCACCTTGAACATCTAGAACCTACCCGTGTCCAGCGTTACTTTGTATGTGTTTTTACTTCATTGGACCTGCAGGAGTTGCTCGGAGCTCAATTTCAATCGTGTTCCCAGCAGCTGTGAGCGGCAATAATGGCCACACACCAACATGTTTTTCGTTTATCTGCACTGGAATATACCTTTACGAAACGTTTGCGTATACGACGATCCGGAAATCAGAACGGGACGATATTCACCGGTGCCATAAATTAATGAAGCCTAAATGAGAAGTATATTTCGCTCCTCTTAATATTCGATTTCTCTTCGCTCGCTGGTGGATTGCGTAGACTTACTGGAATTCTGATGAACGCGGCTGTTTGTGCCATCGCATGGAGGGGATCTGAGCTCTCAATTTTTAGGTATTGTGTAAAAATGAAAGACGTTTACAATTTTCTGTAATGCCGAATTAGAGCGCAGCTCTTGAGGAGGAGGTGGGGAGGGTACGAAGGGAAAGGTATGCCCCTCCTCCCCTCCACCTCTGCTGCTCCCCTCCCATTTAGCGGGACATTTGCGCTAAATTTGTCGCTAAATTAGGTGAAAACGAAATATTCCCGCTAAATATAGCTGAGAAATTTATCAACGTTTTCCCGCTAAATTTAGTGGGAAATTAAAAAAAAAGTTTTATCGCTGAATTTAGCGGAGAAATTTTCCCCCTAAATTTAGCGGAAATAATCCCGTTAAACATAACGGGAAAACTGAATGGGTGTCGAGGCAACGTGATGTAAATTTTCCCGGCAAATTTAGCGAGGTAATTTTTCCACTAAGTTTAGCGGAAACGTTTCCGCTAATTTTACCGATAAATTTAGCGTGACGTCACACTTGACGTCACGTGTGAAATCAGGAGAAGTAAAATTCTCCCGCTAAATTTGGCGTGAAAATATTTTCGCTAAATTTAGCAAAAAACTATCCCCCTAAATTTGACGTAAAAAGTAAAAGGATGGTGAGCGCGGGAACCATGCATAATGTTCGTAAACATTATGCATGGTTAAAGTCATCGAGCAAGGTGAGGAAACTGTACAAAGATACACGAGTCAGGGTGTATTCTTTTACAGTTACCTCACGTTCAATTCAGCCTCCTATCCTGTGCCTTGTATTCTTCGACAGTTTCCTCACGTTGCTTCCTGACTTTCAGTATGTGAAACGGGACAATTTTACCGTCGGGACGGCACCTGTGACGCCTCGTGTGAAGTCATTATGGGAACGTCCCATAATGTAACGTTCTATAACGTCGACGCCGACGCCGCTCAACCCGGAAACGGGCGCCTAAGAGCTACGCTCTAATACCTTAGCCACTAATGTGGCCCCGAACGTTTTGTATCACGCTGAACCCCTGGTAAGCTTTCATGTATTAGAAGCTAAGGTTGGCTAAACAGGACATCTATGCCCGTTCTTTCGTTTTTTATGTAAACTACTTCTGCTAGGAGCCTCACCATGGCGCCACTGTCTTGTCGCATGATTCCAATTTCATATGTGGTCACTCCAGCAAGCTTTTAGGGGGTTGAATATCCACTACTAAAAAGATAGCCGGATATACCTAATAATATAAATTTGTGTCACCGTCTTCAATCTAAGTAGACTTGATAGGCTTGATAGGTGGCCAATTGTTCCTCTCTACAACACATGAAGAGGAACTTTGCTGTTCAGAACCGAACACGTTGGACGACATACCGAACGACACACGTTTAGCCGTTATAGTCACGAGACGATCCGCGGTGGTCAAATTCTTCTGCAGGGCACGTATTATTCGCCACTTAGACATACTCGGCTTTTTTTAAACGCTCCAATCAGTCATAGACTTAGCACTTATTTAATGCAGGCAGAAAACGATACGTCACGATTGTATCCAGCCACATCCAGATTATCGCGGTTACTATCAACCGCCAATCTTTTGCTACTTACTTTCCGCATCTGTTCTCAAGACGCTCATAAAAACTTTAACCGCATTGGTCTTTTTTTGTTTTTGTTATTTGTTTATTCATCTCTAGTGTCCATCAGGTTCAATAAAATGGGTCATCTTGACAGCCTTGTCCTACTGGACCCAGGGTTTTAAACCTATTGCGAGCTTCCTAAGAATCCGGTTCACGTTCTCATCAAGTGAAATTCGCAGATCTCTTTCAGTGCAAAAAAAGGTACCAACTTGATTCCAAGCACGTAAGTCATACATCAAAATATTTATGACACTGTTTCAGATCATTTCGACATAGTCAATCTGAGGGAAAAAAATATCATCAAAAACTCAAACAAACCGAGGGCTTAAAAAAAATATAGGAAACCAACACGTAAAAGTTAAAAAAAATATATATATATTATTTTATTTTAGATTCGCGCAATTTGCTCATTAGATGCAAAAACCCCAGGCTTCACGAAGACTGCATCGGTTTTAGCATCGTGAAGCATTTGGTTTTATCCCACGGTCGCTTTCTTGCATTTGAGTCTGAGGTGATATTTAGAATTAGCTATACAAATATAATACAAATAATTGTAACTTGCCGAAGATCGTGTTATTTTATTTTCTTCTGCCTTCTTTCTGACAGTTTCGTTCTACGGTGTTATTTCACCGCTTTTGAAAGCGAGTGTTTTTGCTAATTTGTAGACCAAAGTCAGTTAAGTTTTATACAACACAAAACATCATTTTACACCACATAGAGTACTTGAAATAAAATTGGAATACAATATTATAACGTCTCTACACTTATAAAATTTTATAAACGTTATGGGTGAGCTCCTTGTGACTTTATAACTTTGAGCAACTTACCTCGAAACAGCGAGGCGTTTCGACTCATCAAGCTGAAATCGAATTCAGGCCAACTTCAGAAATGAAGCGAGGAACAAACTTGTGCGTCTTGATTAAAATGAACTAAAATACAGTTTCGGGTTTTGGGTGCAGGAATAAAATAGATGCGAGAAAAGTCAAGCCAACTAACTGTTATGAACAATCATTATTTAGAGTCACGCACACGTTCTATGAATTATTAAAATATAATATGGATGTAATGTAAACTCGGGGTACTCAGAATGAAGCTGACTTTTGACTTCCAAACGGTACCTTCATAAATTATTTTCTCAAAAAATAACAGAAAACGGTTTCCTAAGTAGTCTTTGAATAATTTATACTGAAGAGCTTCGTGCGGCACGCCTGCCCTCTACTATCGCTCTCTGTCCGAGAGGTAGATAAATGATCCAGGAATAAGTCGTACTTTAATCCAGCATTTAGCTTTGTGCTCAATAAATGAAACCCATGATGTTTCTTTTTTTCATTATTAAGAACTGTTTTAATTATTTATTAACTCGTAGATAGAATTGGCGGCTAAACTACGTCTTATGAAAATTATATATATATATATATATATATATATATATATATATTATATTTATTTTGCGTGTGATGTTTTTTGATATTTTGTTTACTGTATGCTTTTTTTTTTTTTCCCTGTAGCTCGATCTTCTACGCCGCTTCCCGAAACGCATTGGCCAGGAACGAAACTCATACGTCGGACAAAAACTCCACAATGTTTTATTTTTGTTGCAGTTTCGTTTGGGGGTCGTTGACTTCGGAAGGAGCAATTTCATGCCCCAAGGAATGTTGTGCCTTGGGTCATCAGTCATAATATATATATATATATATATATATATATTTGGTCAAGAAAAGTTGTTCTGCCTCTTTTTTACACTTCATTTTATATGGGGTTCAATTATCAGTGGCATCTCCCAGTTCAGGCGTGCGTCAGAATTGGGTCATCATCTTATTATCGTCCTCTATCTTATTTAAATACATTCCCAACAGTATTCGAGAAGGTGACGTACAACCGCCTATATAATTATTTGAAACGAAAGGTAGTTTCTATACTGCATGGGTTTCTAGCAGGAAGACCCGTTCAAAGAAATGTATGCACATTTCTTAATTCTTTTATGCCAATCCTTCAGAGCCGGGGTGAGGTTGATGCAGTATTTTGGATATGTCCAAAGCCTTTGACAAGGTCAATCATGCATTGCTATTGATGAAACTTGGGAACCATGGGCTCCACCCCGAATACATTAACTGGTTTAAGAGTTATCTACAGGAAGACAGAACTGCGTTAGGGTTTCTGGCTACTTGTCACAACCTTTCATGTCGATTTCGGGTGTATCCCAAAGCTCTAGTCTTGGTTCGCTTTGTTTATTATTTTTATAAATGATTTACTTTTCTTCGCGAAACACTCGCAGGTGCTCATGTTTGCAGACGACGTTAAACTGTTTCTGCAGGTGAGCATTATCACTGAGTGTGCTTTGCTGCAAGAAGATGTCTATTCTGTACAAAGATGGTGTATTCTGAACAATTTAGTTTTGAACCCCGCAAGACCCAAGTGATGTCTTTGTCCAGAAAGCGTAGCATATTATCTCATATATACTGTCTGGGAAATGAAACTATAAGTCGGACCACAATAGTTAAAAATCTAGGTGTATTTGTAAATGATCACATTTTTTAATTATCATGTGAACTCCATTGTTAGCCAGAGTCTGCGGATGTTGGGAATAATGGCCAACCTAACTAGACCATTTAGCACTCATCATTGTCTGTTGCGACTCTTAAGTACTCTGTACGCTCTGAACTTGAATTTGCATCTGTCATTTGGAACTCTATCTCTAATAGACCAAGTGAAAAAAAAATGTAACGTATACAAAACAGTTTGTGTGGATTTTCTGTGACAGATGTTTTGGTCGTAAATATTATTTTGCATATAATTTATTTTATCCAAACTAATACTGTGCACTCTACATGACAGGAGATCTGTCCGGGATGTTAAGCTTTTGCAGAAGTTGGTTTATGTGTCCATAAACAGTCCTGCACTTCTTACTTCTTGCTTCTTTACACTTCCGCATTCCTCTCAGCGCAAACTCTAGAAATCTTAGAGTTTTTTAGCCAGATGTTCATAGCAACTTGTAACCGGTATCACGAATTCAACATGTTTTCAACACGAAGTTTTGCAATCTTGATATTTTTTGTAAAAAAATGGCCCCTTGTTTGTACTGGGTTGCTCTAAAATCGACAAAACTGTTTGCGTGTGTATTAATGAAAAGCATATGTATCAATTTTAAAACATGTGTATAATTTCAAGCATGTAAATTTGCGATGAATATGTATCTTATGCTTCATGCTTTAGCGCAAAGCCGTTCGAGCTGTTGGTAAGCATGCGAAAATAAAGATTGAATTGAACTGAATTATATTCAATTCAATTCAAGTTCTCCAGTTTCGAGCACCACTCCTGGTGAAAAAATTCGAATAATCTTCGGTCAGGTTTCGGTATGCGTTGATCAGCTCTCCAACGTTGCTTTGTAGGCATTGTCGTTTATGATAGATAAATAAAACCAATACAAAAAAAGCTGAAGAACTACATTTTTTATCGTTTTCATAGGACGCTGAAACTACAAGCTGTTTTTTAAAGTTGTAGATATTTTTGTTTAGAAAGCGTTAATAGCACGCTAGGAGACACACACGGACACTTCTACATGATCTTAACTTGTGCATCACCAGATGGTGCAGCGTCACGTTATTGGTCGTGTCTTGCAAACGCTTAATTGTCGGTTTATATGAGCATTACATTGTCATGGCTTGCGTAAGCACTTGAACCTTCTTGCTGAGGGAAACAGGACTCTACAGATATAAACTGAGAGAGGAGGAGACCATAGCACACAGGGACGGTAGAGACATACGCTCTGACTGGAACGATTAGCGGGTAGAGGCAAACCCCTGGCTGCTTTTGTCTTTACTTACTCTCCGAATTGGAATCTTGCAGATGCAATAATTGCAGGAGCTCAGGTTCTTTGCGCGAAGAATGTTTTTCTTTTGTGTAGCTCTTGCGCAGTAATATACGTTGATCTTTTAAAAGATAAGTGCCTACTTTAACTGATCCTAATCCCCATTTATTGAGTGTTTTCAGCGCAATCTTTTTTATATAAGTTAGATAGGCCACGACACGTTTTTTCTTTCCCAGCTCTGCTGGCTTTGTAACGACATTTCAGATCTCATGAAACTGCTCTTTAGCGTGTTCTAATGGGAATCACTCAACTCTACCTGCGGGAAAAGAACTATAAAAATAGAAGGTGTTTTGTAGATTGTGCTTCAGGATGTGATCGTGCTTCAGTGCCCGTTTGCTCGAAGCCGGTTAACTTTAACCAATGTAAAACATTAACAAAATTTCTTTACTAGTTACGTACAATTATTTAGCCAAGTTTGACGAGGGCTAGATGCGCGATAGCGCTGTGTTTTATGAATGGGGTTGTTGATCATGTCATCTACTGGATGTAACGAATATTAGTAACTTTCGTGGAAAACTTTCTCAAAAGACAAAGACTTGTTTTAGAGCGCAGCTCTTAGGCGCCCGTTCCCGGCTTGAGCGGCGTCGGCGTCGCCGTCGGCGTAACCGTAAGGTCATGTGACCCCCAGGTCACGTGACCCCCAAAGTCACGTAGCCCCAGGCCGTAACCCCCCGGTCACGTGACCCCATCACGTGACCCCCGAGGTCACGTGACCCCCGTGAGGGGAGGAGGAGAAAGGAGGGGTATACCCTCCCTCAGTACCCTTCCCTCCTCCTCCTCAAGAGCTGCGCTCCAATTCGGCGTTATAGAAAGTTCTAAACGGCTTTCATTTTTTTTCGACACAGCCCGGCATACAATTAACTTTAACAAAACATTTCTTTAACAAGATAGCGTTGAGGCGTTTGTGTCCCAGAAATGTCGGCGTTGGTGTCGTGCGCTAAAATCCATTTTAAATCGATAGTGTCATGCCGTCACAGCCATATGCCCTCCCGCGGGAATTTCAAACAACCCACAACCCTCATGCAAACCCTGACGTCACGGGTGGAATGAAAGTGATTAAAAATTATTACATGAATGCGAATTAAAGGAAAGCTAAAGCTGGTCTGTATTTAGTAAAACGCTTAAATCGCATTCATTTGGCCTCCAGGATCACCAATAAAGAGATTATATTTCAATTTGGCGCGCGGAGACTGCAGAAAATGATGATAATATTAAGTCCCTTTATTTCTATTCATTGATGGCGAAGGCCGAGGGAAGAAGCGGCCCCCAGGGGGCTTGACGAGCCTTCGGCCCCCTTACAGTGGCAGCCATGAAAATAATGCAAACATATCAGAGAAAGCATGTCAGGAAATTAATGATCCCAAAATTTCTAAAACATGAACATTATTTTTTTTACGTGGTAAACAGTGTCAGAAACAGAACGAAAAGACTCCAGAGACAGCTTTGTCACAAAATATAAATATGACACTAAGCACAATTACGACACTGAGCCCCCAACAACGACACTGAGCATAATTTGGGGATTTTACGTTACGAAACAACGAAGGGAATCTGACATGCCCCATGCAAGCCATTGAGGATTAGTTTCTACCACCTGGGGATATTTTAATCTGCAGACCAAATCTTCGCTTACAATGCGCCTTCTCCGCCGTAAAGCTCCGTCATATTGCGGGCACCTCGGCCGTGTTTCAAACAGACCACCAAAGGAATATGTAATCTAACTGCACAAATCGCACTAGACAGCTCCACCGAGAGTCCATTACCAGAATAAGTTTCAAACTGGAATAACTGTACAACTTAAATCGTGCCTTTGTCTCGAAGAAAAAAACTTATTAATGCGGCATAAATTGGCTTCTTTGAAGCAAACTCATAATTTCCAAGCATACGTAATGCCCTGTGGCGTGGTACACTCCAACACGTTAGAGTTGACCAGCATATAAAAAATTGTGTAAAAAGAAAAGACAAATGGAAGACGAAGGGACACCGCGAGGCTTTGAGAACAGTTTTTCAGCAGCTTAATTTTTTTGGAACCCGCAAGAAAAAAGAGATCGAAGCAAAGAAGAACGAGGCAACGCTTTGTAAATACATGGCGACACATGGACGTCAGCTTCTGCTACATTCCTCATAAAACGCTTTTTTACATAAAATGTGCTTCGTTCTTAGGTAAACAAGTAAAAATTAAAAATCTGCAAATTATTTTAACTATTGTAGTTGGTCTAAACTGTTGGCTTGAACTGCAGAACTATTGGCTTGAACTGCAGAACGAATTACAAATACTGAATACGCCCGCGCCACTCAGTAGTTGAGCCGGGCATTGAACTGAGCATCCAACCAGAAGTATGACACGACTGTATTTTCTCGTTAAGGGTTGTGTTAACTACGGGTTAACAATATTTCTAACATATTTGCCTAAACAAAACCAATCTGGTGTCGCAGTCATTAAGTTCGGCAACTTGCCTTTACCAGGGTTGCCTGTTGTCTAAACGACTGAAAGACACATATTTTGTTATTAATATATATGAGCGAGTTACGTGGCGTGAAGGGACTTTGAGTAGACATCGCTTTTAAACAGGCTTTTCATTAATTCGGTTTTAAACACGTACTAAGATAATCCTAAGAAGCTTAGAGAAAATCCTGGACGAGATTGCGAGAAGAAAACAATTTAATGTCTTGAGTTTGGTTGACGAAGAAAAATTCAGGAGTTTAGCCATTTATTCACTTACAATTTTATTCTTCGTTGGTGTTCTCGTGAACCATCAAACATCCAGCACCAAATTTTGTTTCTCCCAACTGAGAGCATTTTTGTTAGTTCGCTCTTTGTGTGCCACGCTTATAAACCGTACACTTTTTTTTTATTTAGGTGGAACCTCTATAACTTCTTTAGATATCCCAGTCCGACTGCTTCAGATCGTCAGCCTCATTTCCTGCAATCCGGTTTCGGCTGCCGTGGACAGACTGGGAGGTCAGTTTGTTTGGGTTCTTGTTTTTCGCTGTTTACTACGTTTTTGTTTTGATTGTTAGCTGAATTTTTTTCATTTGTTGGTAACACTCGCCCTTATCTATTTTGTGACTATTCTTCTACACTTTCTTCACTGACCCTAATTTCCTGGCCAACTTTCCCTTATCTTTGCCACTTTTTTCTGTGCCGAATATCCGACTTTTCACACTCTAGCATGAGGAGTTTTCTGCTGTTCTATTTCACGCCTCATTTTTACACTTGTTAGACTTCTTGGGGTTTCGATGAAAGTTTCATAAAACTGCGTGCTTCCTCCGCCAATTGAATGCCTCCTCCAGACACGAGTCTTACTCTAGTTTCCTTTCTGTTGCGCTGTCTTCTTTTGGTAAAATCCCTCTTCCACGGTAAAATTTTGAGCAGGAGATCTGTGATTATATTATCTTTACCTTTTACAATGTTTGTAGTAAACTCTATGCATCCTGAATTTTCATACGTATTGCACTGATACGTAGTTATTTGCAATTCTTTTCAAAATTTGCGTCTGGCGCACGAAGTTAAAGCCGTTCTCTATTAGCTAGAGATGGCAACGGTGAGAAAAAGTAAGTTACTTTTACCGAAACCAAGTGGTATTGAAGATAAAATGACATACTTTAAGTCAATTTAGTTGAATCTGCACACTACTTTTATTAATCAGTTTTCTACGTATATGACCTAGTATAATAAATATATATTGGATTGTTTTTTTAGGTAATTAAACTGTCTTGGTTTCATTAAATATGTCGAACGTGCCAGCTAAAAAAAATAGAGGTACGGCTCAAAATAAAAGCATGTGCGTGGAATTAAGTTTTCTATTTCAATTTTAATGCGCAATACGAAAACATTAAATAAACATTATCTTATTTTTCGCGGATGTTAAGGTCAAAAAGTATGAATTCCTGGCATGAAAAAGAGTCGCGCGTCTGACGCTGTAAAACTCCTTATCCCAAGCCAGGCTACTTCATTTGTAAAACAATCAATATGTGATATTATTCTCAGGTAAATACATGATAACTAATGTACAGGGGATTCTTCAAAAAGCAGATCGAATCGTTTCTGCTAAAAGTGCGAGTCGCACTGAAAAAAGTTACGATTGTATTGGTTTCTGCCAAAAAGGCCCACTTGATAATATTCAAACGTAAGCAATTTGTTAGTTTATTAATTACTCTCGAATAATTAATGTTTTAATCCATGAATTTATAGATATTGTTTCAAATATAAGCTTGCTGCGGATCGTTAGAACCCACTAAATAAACTAATTTTAGAAACATGAATGGCACGGCACGTACAGCGGTTTACTTCGTTCAATAAAAAAAAAGAACACTCAATTCAGACACGTCTCAAGGTTTTGCTTTCGAATCGAAGCGCATCTTTTCGCAAGGGGTTCTGCTTTCGGAAGCCGAGGCGCGCAACGCTCCTGCGACAGACTTCCTTCCCTCCTAGGAAGTAGCTGTGCGCCTTAGCCACGTCGGGTTGGCCTGTTGGCGCAAAGATGCGCTCCTATAGAATGCAGAAACATCTTTTTTTTTTTTATTGGAACGCCATAAAATGTTGTACGCCTGTGCCTGTTACTATACTTCTAAGATGTGTTGTATTACTTGCTTTGATGGGCGAGTTTCTAATTGAAACCATATCTATATACTCACTAATTAAAATGTAATTATTCGAAAGTAATTAATAGATTGAACATTACGGACCTTAATATTATATTTTTCAAATGGGCTCTTTACCAGAAACTAATAGTGACTTAACCTTTTCTTTTAGTGCAATGTGTACTTTTCGCTGAAACGATTTGGTCAGCGTTGCGAGGAACACCCCGTGCATATAGTGCACAGATGTACTAATATTGTAAGGTAAATAATACACGCTTACGATACCAACGCCAGAAATTAAATGCACGCGTTCGAATGTAAAACATCCGCGCTCAGGCCAGAAAGTTCACGAATCGAAGGAGCAAACCCACATAAAAAAGTCTTTCACCCAAACTCCGCATCGGCCCAGAACACAATGCCCTCCGCAAGTTCGCTCCACCGCTAGGCACCTCCGCTCAACCCGCGTAAATCAAGGGTCGGAAAAGGTAGGAGGTCGTAACCGTTTCTTTTTTGTCTTGTGGGAGAATCCACAGCCGTTAGTCTAATTAATTAACACCCCTCCTCCCTTCGTCCCCAACTTTCTCTCAGGTGCTCTCTCTCTCGCTCTCTAACGCGGAGACGAAACTTGTTAGGTAGCGGTCTTTCAACGCGCCTACACGAAGCCCTTTGTTTACTCCCCAGTAGGCAAGCACCGGTTCGGTGTTCGGGCAGAACTCTCTGACCGGAAATTTAACGAGATAATGGTGGGGAAATGTTTCGTCGGTTCGACACGCAATTACCGGTCGGGTTAGCCTGATTCGATGCGCATTGTTGATTGGAATCCTTACGCTTTTCTGACTGGTGAGCTGGTTCGCTTTGGCGTGCGATAATCTATGGAGTCTGAGTGGATGGTAGGATGTATCGTACATTGGTCGGTGTGATTCGTTTAACCCGTTCTATCCGGTTCTTTCGAATTTGTTGTTTTAATGAAAGCGTATAAACCGATTTATACTCAGGAATATGGGAAGTGTATGTAAAATACCATTTTAGGCGGTTTTGAGTTCTGTAATAAAGGTGAAGCACGAGCTTTTTTTATACATGAGCTAACGCTCAAATGGCGGCATCATGCAACACTTGAATACAGCTTCACCCTTTTCGAAATTGCAGTTTTTCGACGTTCGATTTTACTCTTCTTTTCTAATACCAAATCAAAATCATATAAGAATCGGTTTGCAAATCTTGTGAAAACTAACACGTCAACAGTGAATCGAGATCGATGGAGTGAAGCATAGATATAAGAGATACACCATTACGGCAGGTACAGATGCACGTTTAGGAAACAGATAATTTCAGTGCGATATAATAAACGTCCACTTCGCGCGAAAATATCTGTCTGAGCAACAGCGTGGTATTCAGAACTATCCCGGCATGTATGGTACACAAAGTTAGAACTCAGTTCTACCTATACATTTTCACCATTGCGACGAGAGTAATATCTGCGTGTCCTTTTTGTTAGCCTATTTTGTAAGAACGGCTGACTTTTCGTTAGTAGATGAGGTCTGTAACAGCGTTTATATAGTGATATTCACATTAAAAACACCCGCATCGTACTATCGCGGACAATATGAGCAGAAACAACGCTCCGGCCTTTGAACGGTACTACCTGCGCCGCCTGACGCATCGCTCCGCAAACACGGCGCACCCTGAGGCCGAGATAAGTTCTCACTTGCGCTCACTGCGCCGCTGCGCTCTTCCGGCCGTCTGCTAGCGAAAATATTGGCCGACGGAACCACCATTACGTTGCTTGTGCCGTGCAGCCCAATGTTCACGTTTTCAGCTATCATGCATTTCCGTGCATTTCAAGAAAGCGCCAAAGTGGAAAATGCGTTGTCACGCTCGTATCTCCTCGAGGAGCGCTGCCTGACGGAGCTGCCTTGGCCCCCAAAAAGAGCCGATATGAATATCATCGAACACGTTCGGAGGCCCGTCAAGATAGCCATGTCACGGCGTCCCCTCCACCGCGCCACTGCCGACAAATTGTGGGAAGCGGTGAGAGGTGAATGGGAGATGCTTCGGGCCGAGCCAGACTTCTTGGCCGCGATCTATGGATCCTTACCAGACAGGATGAGAGCCGTGGACGCGGTATTACCTTCCATCGTAAGCTTCAGTGCGACTCAGGACCTCATGAACCGGACTTCTGCTGATTGGAACAAAGCTTGCTGCTACGATTGCGACACACTGTTTGGCTCCGTTAACCAGCGGATACCTTTGAGTGGTGCATCCTTGATCTCGATCTTCTTGTATAGTGCAGTTGAACTTCCACGCCGACTATTAATCTTTTGTGTCTGACATTGTCCTCTGCGAATATTCTTTCGGTGAACTTTCAAGCTCCTTTTCCTGTCAAATGTATGACTGTTTGTTGCGCTTTATTAAGCCTAGGAAGTTGTAAATAAAACACTGATGTCTTAGCAGCACTTGTTTTCTTTGAAATAAACACGTGGGCCCAGTAACAAAGAAATATCATTTTTGAACCTTTCCATATTAGTGAAGGTTACAAAACCTCCGTAGTAACGTGTATGGTTACCGTTGTTTCTTTTTTACGCAGCTGTGCTCAATACAAAAATAAAAATAAAAAAGAAAGTACCTTGGAGCCGGACTAAATCCCATATACAAATTTTGGACTATCATTTTACTATATCCTACTTTGTGCATGCACTTCATAAAAAAAAGCCTACAGCGTCTTTTGATATGACTTCCAAAAAACGATAATCGCAGCTGCAGTTTAAGATACTTCAACATTTTTTCTTGTGATTGTACACAACAGAATGAAGTAAATCAATTGCAAAAAAGGAACGACAAGTGTAACATTCTAACTCCCCTCTCCCTGCCGCCCTACCAAACACACGCGCGCTGTCGCACCCGCCGTCTTGCTTTCAGACGGCCGGAAGAGCGCAGTGGAGTAGCGATCGCAAGCGATAATTTATCTCGGCCTCAGGGTGCGCCGTGCGTGCGGAGCAAGGCGACAGGCGGCGCAGGCAGTACCGTGCGCCGGCCGGAGCGCTGTTTCAGCTCATATTGTCCTCGATAGTACGCTCATGGCCAGGCCTTTGGTGCGTTCCATTTATTTATCTTGTTCCATGTTTTTGTTTTGTTTGTTTGCTGCTTTGTTGGCAACCATTCCTTTCGTTTTCTTTTTTGTTTTGTTGCGCAACGTCTTATTTTGAGTAGAAAAGTAATCTCCTATGGCAAAAAATCCAGAACGCATAATACAACGCAAAAAAACATTTTTTCACCGGCCTCAAAATGTCAAGCAGTTTTTTTTCTTCAATGTGGCTTAGTTTATTTTATAAAATGTCGTTAATTAAAATGTACCTTAAATTTAAAGTAATTTTTTTTCATTGATTTCAGTACTTGGACGGATTGATTATAGATATTGGCATATGTAAAATACATCTAGTGATTCAAACACTATAATATAGCTGCAGTGATTGGGAAAATGACAGCAATTTAAATAAAATACATCTGATTTGAATACAACAAAAACAAATGTTATTGGATCATTTTCGGGCTTAGTCACTTTCTCCAATGGCGAATTTACAAATAAATGCTGACGGAATCCGGAACGTCCTTCTTAACTTAAACCCAGATAAGGCCGCTTGACCTCACGAAATTCCTAACTGCGTCTTGAAGAATTGAACCTATGCTGTTTCTTGTTCCTTTATTTTGTTTAAAAAGTCCTCGTCATCCTCAAAGCTGCCGCCAAAGTGGAAGGCCGCCAGCGTCGTGAATGTGCATAACAGCGGTTCTAAGTGTAAATCAGATAAATACCGACCTATTTCCCTTTCATGCGGCTGTTCAAAACAGTTAAGAGCACAAAATATATAGCACTTTAGTAAATGATTTGAACGCGAGCAACTGTTTTTTCTTCCAGAATGGTATTAGGAGTGGCTTTTCGTGCGAGACACAGTTGTTAAAACGCTTTCATGATGTGGCGTCCGAATGCGTAGAGGTTTTCGAGTGGATTGTGTATTTCTTGATTTAAGGAAAGCATTCGACTCATCTTGGTTTGCGAACGCAAAAAGAAACAAGGGACACACACAAAAAAGAAAGAAACGTCAGACACGGATAGCGTTCAGTGTCTGACGTGTTTTTGTGCGTCCCTTGCCTCCTTTTTCGTTCGCATACCAAAATGTTTAACCTACACGCTCTCTTAATTCTGTCTACATTCGACTCAGTTTCACCCGAGTCAATCTTACTTATACTATCCTCAATAAATATTGAGGCAATGTAGTATTACGCTTAAAGGACTTCTTTACTGAGCGAAAACAGTGCGTCGTAGTAAAAGGTAAAAATGAACTCTACGTACGTGGACGTCACTTCAGGAGTCCGGTATGGATTAGTTCATGGGTCCCTTTTAATTTCTTGTTTTTACTAACGGCATTACCAAGGGTATAAAATCAAATATCCCTCTTTATACCGACGATTGCGTGGCATATCCATCTGTTCGGCATTCCAATGATAGTACTGTTTTGCAATTAGATATAGACTGCATTTCAGGGTACTGTCAAATATGTCAGAGGAAGCTAAACATTATTAAATGCCATCATGTGCGCTTTACAAAAAAAAAGAACAAAAAGAAACAAACAAAAATTAACCGTTGATAATTTTTATACAGAGTAGATATCACTGCACAGACTTTTACTCTAGTGGCAAATTATTTTGGAGTACTGCTGAAAACAAATTTATCTTGGAAGTTTCATAGTCTCTCTTGGTATTCGCCTCCATTCGATTGCCTGTAGGTCTCAAATTGCTCTAAAGAATCCGAAATGAAATAGAATGAAATATATATATATATATATTGTTGCGTTGTTCTGGGACCAAGCAAGGAGACGTCCGTTTGCGGTTCGGCTTTTAATTCGAAACTGACCGCCACCGGCACGAGCCGGTGGCTCGTGCCCGTGGTGCCGAGGCAGCCCGTCGTCTTATTCCTCGTAGCAATTGCCCGGGGAGAAGCGTTAGGTCGTCCCGACCGAATGGTGCAGGCGTTGAGGGTGATGGGGAATAGTGCTATGGTGTGAAAGGGGGATGGTGCGGGTTTATGCGGCTGACGTGAACAATGCCTGTTGAGGTTCGACGGCGATTCGGAGGGCTTGCGGGAGTTCCTCTTTGATGAGGTCTCTGATGAGAGTCTTCAGCTCAGTGGTCGGAGCTGATGCCGAGGGGACGCAGTTTTGCAGCCTGGAAACGGTGCCTTGGCCAGCGATGCGTCGGTTCCTATGCGCTTCCCATCGTCGACACTCCTCCTTTAATTGAGTCACCGTAGTTGGGTTGCGCGATACCAGCAGGGTAAACGCGTCTTCGGCGATGGCTTTCATTATATGTGCCACTTTCTCGGACTCAGGCATTGCAGGATCCACGCTTCTGCAGAGGGCTAGGACGGCCTCGATGTAAGTGATTACCGCCTCGCCCACCGTCTGTGCACGAGAAGCAAGCGCGTGTTTTGCGTTTGCTTTGCGGCTAACCGGGCAACCAAACACGTCAGAGAACTTGGTCTTGAAAGCATCCCACGAGCTAATCTGGTCCTCGTGGTTGTCGAACCAGACCTTGGCGGTGTCGCGGAGGTAGAACACGACGTTAGTGAGTTTAAACGTGTCGTCCCAGGCATTATGGAGGCTTGCCTTTTCGTATGTACGAAGCCAGTCCTCAACGTCGTCTGTCCCGAAGCCGGAAAAGATGGGGGAGGCGGGGGAGGGGGGGGTCCCTGTGACTGTATAGGATGGATCCCGTGCGAAGTAAACTTAGTAAACTTAGTAAACAGACTCAGTAAACAGGCTTAGTAAACAACACTTACCAAGACATATTTAAATAAAATTGCAGGCAACCTGTTACACGTCCTCTGATGTTGGAATAAAAATATATGGTTTGATTGAAAAAAACAGGTTTTTGTACTTTGTTAGAACTATGTACACTTACCGCAATCTGGTGATTGCGCTATGCGTAAGCATTTAACCGCAAACCGCCGAATCAAAAACTGGTACAAATTTACTTCATAATGAGAAACAGCGCAAAAGGGACAGGACATACAATATACGCCGACTAACAACCAAAGGTTTACAATAAATTCCACTCGCGCACAGTGGCCCGCGCAAGCACAAGACCTCATTTCTCTTTCAAAATGAGATGAATGCGAATAAAGAAAGAAACAGCGGCACCAGAAGCGACGTCGGCAAAACGCGTGACCAAGATAAATATTAAAAAAATAAAAAAATTAACAATTAAAATTTGACAGCGGCACGAGAAAACAACAAGATCATGCGCGGCGCACACTCCCGTGCTCACCGCTTTCAGGACACAAATTATACCTTTACAGATCGGTTGTACAGTATACCATTATCGACGTGAGCGAACGAAAGCGTCGCTGTGGTCGGCTCACCACAATTGGTCGAATGCTGACTATGACGTCAGCAAAGGATTTCTTATCGACGGAAATAAGAGGAATGTAAGAACTTCAATTCTGACGGTGTTGGCAGTGTTGCTTTGAGAGCGCCAAGATTTCAGGCTTCCACCATGCCCATTACAAACACCATCGAACTTGTTGTTCACAAGGTAATGACGTCACGAAAGGTAACCGATACGAGGGCGCCACCGAAACATCTCGCCGCTAATACTCCGTTTTTTACCTTATGTTGTACAGCAAACAAGGCTGGAAGCGCGAGCTAATAGCGTTGGCAGTTACTCTTAACGCACGAGAGCTTGTGCCGCCGAGATAGTAGCCCTAGAGCAAGGAGCTCCGCGCTTGTAGCCTTTCCTGCGGTACATCATAAGGTGAAACAGAGTATAAGGGCGGTCACAATTGAGAAATGGACCTTTTTCACATACCGACGGCACCAGGCGGTGGCTGCGAACTAAAAATCGAGGAAGGGACCTACCTGTGCTACCAATCGATATGGGAGCTACGCTACCAGTTTCTTCGTTCTCTCTGAGCAGCGGGGCGTGCCCAACGCGCCGTCAGAGTGGGGCATCTGTAGCGTCCACTTAAACGTCGTGTTATTCTTTCCATCCTCTCTTTTTTTGCGTAACACAATTATATGTATGCTGCAGTTACGTTTTCTACTCGCTGATCCACGGCCTCCTTGAATTTCCCCTCGATTTTTTCGTGCAGACTTCCGCCGCTTGGCATCGGGCGCTTGCGCGTGCATAAACGCTTCTCGGAAAAGGTCCATTGTAATTCCCTGTTGGTCAGATGCACTGACGCGACACTAATGCAGTGATCTGGTCCACATGCAAGTATACGCGCCGCTTCCATGCAGTCTCTCTCTCCAACTTGTGCCTCCTTGCGTCCCACCACCTTTGTGTTGTCCAACGCCCAGGAGAACACCCCTAATCCCTGCAGTGTATTGGTAGATGGAAACCGTGACCACTGCCGAGCAAGGCCGCGTGCTCCCGCAGCCTATCGTTCAAACAGCCACCAGTCTGTCCCAAGTAGACTCTACCACAGCTGAGAGGGATCTCGTAGACGACTTCCTTAACACAAGGCACAAACTGCTTGGCATGTCTCGTGTCACAGGCGCCGTTCTTAGGTTTGGTCCCGGTTGACATTGCACCAGAGTTTAGATAGGCTTACGGCTTTTTTGTCCGATGGCTTCGGAAAATCAGCGACAGCGGATGTCTTTGCAGGATCAGGGCTTACACCCTGAGCGCTCACAACGTGGCTTCTGGGAATATGAGCTTGTCGTAAGCGAACCGACAATTTGACGGCTTTAGTGTCAGTCAAGCATTCTGGATAGCCTGTAGCATGGCTCGCAAACGTCTCAGGCGATCGTAGAAATCGCTTGCGAATACCATGACGTCGTCGAGATAGACGAGGCAGCTTTGCCATTTAAAGCCGGAAAGAACGGTGTCCATTACGTGCCGGACCGTCGCAGGTGCCGTGCACGGTCCGAACGGCAACACTTTAAATTCATACAGTCTGTCCGGCGTGACGAAGGCGGTCTTTCACGGTCCCGTTCGTCGACCTCGATCTGCCAGTACCCAGCTCTTCAGGTCCATCGACGAAAAGTATCGGGCATGGCGCAGCCGGTCCAGACTGTCGTCGATGCGTGGCAGCGGGTAGACGCCCTTTTTTGTTACGGCGTTTAGTCGACGATAGTCCACGCAGAACCGAGGAAGTGCCGAATCTTTCTTTTTCACCAGGACTTCCAGGTCAAGCCCACCCACTCTTTGCGGGCTGGACGATGTCCATCGATCGAGGCATTTCAGCGGAACCACGCCAGCCTGAGATGACTTCTCTCTCTCTCTCGCAGATACACGATACGGCGACCGATGTACAGAAAGCGCGTCGTCTTGAGTAAGAATTCGATCTTTCGCAACGGACGTCGGGCGCAGCCTTTGACGACGTGGAGAAGCACTCGTTGAGCTCCGCGAGAGACGTCGGTCAGCTGTCGCCGTTCTGGGCATGGGAGGGACGGGTCGATGTCGAGCTCTGACGGCGTGGTTCTCTTGTGCTGCGTCGGCAGAGGCGTCTTTTGAGATCACGGCGATCTCAGATATTGCCGCCCGCAGAGCCGAGAAAGCAACGCTCGGTCACGGTCTTCTGGAAGATTCCCATTCATTCTCGCACTAGTTGTAACTTTCCCTTTGCTTTGTTGTTCTCGAAAGTGCCAGCTCATCCTCGCCCCGAGCGCGCGACGCTGGAACTTTCTTCGCAGAACTTTCGAGATAACGACGCACGGTAGATAAGCAGCCACCCGCGACCTTGTCGAGTCAGGAGTCCCGCGCGCTCTGTGTCGCCGCCGAATCGCCGCCTGCTTTTCTGCTGCCTCGACGCTCTTTCGTTCTTTACTTATTTTTTGGTTGGCACAAGTTCAGCCTATTAAACCGTTTATTTTTGAGTTCACTGCTCGTCTTCGTGTCACCTCCGTTCGTGACATTTCTGGTGGAGGTGCGGGGTATGAAACCCCGTGCAGCGTACCCCTACAGAACTCGTTCAACGCAAGCCCCATTTCCCGACGACCTTCGTTGAAGACTCGGAGACATCGTGCCAGCCGCCGTCTTCAAGGGCAAGCTCCTGAACTCGGACCATCTCCACGGCGAGGACAAGGCAAGTGACAACGACGATGGCTTCCTCGACGGCGGACCACAGTAGCAGCCCCCGTCGTTTACCTGCCCGTCGCCCCTCGGACTCCGACGCCTTTCCACGGAGATCCACGAGGACGTCGAGGACTGGATCCATCACTACGAGCGCGTGGCACGCCATAACGGATGGACCGCGAGCAGTACCTGCAGAACCTCTACTTTTCGTTGGAGGGTACTGCAGGCACTGGTTCGAGAACCACGAGGCTGCGCTCACGTCGTGGGACGCCTGCGTCACCGAGCTGAAGCGGGCGTTCATGGATCAGCATCGAAGCAGCGGGCCGAAGACTTCTCAAGCGAGGATCAGGGCTCCAACGGAGACGGTCACCAGTTTCGTTGAAGACATCCTCTCCGCCTGAGCAGCCGCGCCAACGCCCGCAAGCCTACCGACGAGAAGAAGTTGCGCTTCCTTATGAGAGGCGTGAAAAGCGAAATCTTCGGCGGACTTATTCGCAACCCCGACGACCGTCGAAGAATTTGTTGCCGAAGCAACAAACATCGAGCGGGCGTTAATGGCCCGAGCGCGCCACTACCATCGGCTCAAGCGACGTTTCGACTCTGGCATCGGCACGCTCCGAGTTCAGCACTGGTGCCGACGAGCTTCGCGACATCATCCGAGACGTCGTCCGCGAGGAGCTCCGAAAGCTGCTCCCGCTGCTGAGCGTCCGGCGTCGCTGTCCAGTCGCCGAGATCGTGCGCGACGAGGTGCAGAGGGCCTTGCAGCCCGAGTCTCCCGTCGACCTGCTCGCCGCCGGAGGAACCGACGCTGACCTACGCCGCCATAGCCAGACGACAGCCGCAAGCTCCCCGCCAAGCTGCGGCGCCGCCACGATCGTGAACCTCCAGCGCCGCAGTACTCCCAACGACGCGAAGAACGGCAGCACGTCCGCCCGGAGAGACCCTCGCCGAGACCCTCGCCGCGGGAAGAACCGACGTGTGGCGAACGGCCGACCGACGCCCGCTTTGTTTCCACTGCGGGGAAGCTGACCATGTCTACCGCCGTTGCCCGTACCGACAGCTGGGGCCACGCGGTTTTCACCCCGACGACCCGCGCCCACGCTACGGCGAGCGACCTCGGGACATCAACGAATACCTCCGCCGTTCGCCATCCCCGGTACCGTCTCCCCGCCGCGGTTTCCTATCGCCGTCACCACAACGCCCTGCGTCGCCTCATCGTAGGTCCCGCCGAGAAAGCCTGTCCCTCCTGCCTCGACGGGAAAACTGAGTGCGGCAATACCGGGAGGTGGTATTGCCGATGACGAACGACGCCAATATCCTCCACAAACGTCGGAGGGCTCTCCACTAGCGACTTGACGACGATGCTCGACGCCATGCTGCCCCACGACCCGACGGACGACAGTACCGACGACTGCCCAGCTGGTTACCCAACGAGCAGAAGAGACACGCCAGCTAGCCAGCCTTCGCATAAAGAACCAGCAACGTGTGGACGCTGGCCGGTACAACCTTCGTCGCCGCGACGTGGAGTTCCAGCCCGGAGACAGGGTGTGGGTGTGGACGCCCATTCGCCGCCGCGGACTCAGCGAGAAACTGCTAAAACGCTACTTTGGACCCTACAAGGTCATCCGCCGCCTCAGGGACTTGAACTACGAGGTGCTCCCCGACGGAACCCGACCATCAGGACGCCGCCGACCACGACCCGAAGTCGTACACGTAGTTCGACTGAAGCCGTTCTACGCGCGATAGGATTGCAGCACCGCATGTTTATTTCATTTCACCGTAAAAATGTTTAGCCATTTCTGTTTTCCTTTCACGTTGCATCGGGACGATGCACTTTTAAAGGGGGATAATGCCGCCCGCAGATCCGAGAAAGCAACGCTCGGTCACGGTCTTCTGGAAGATTCCCATTCATTCTCGCACTAGTTGTAGCTTTCCCTTTGCTTTGTTGTTCTCGAAAGTGCCAGCTCATCCTCGCCCCGATCGCGCGACGCTGGAACTTTCTTCGCAGAACTTTCGAGATAACGACGCACGGTAGATAAGCAGCTACCCGCGACCTTGTCGAGTCAGAGTCCCGCGCGCTCTGTTGTCGCCGCCGAATCGCCGCCTGCTTTTCTGCTGCATCGACGCTCTTTCGTTCTTTACTTATTTTTGGTTGGCACAAGTTCGCCTATTAAACCGTTATTTTTGAGTTCACTGCTCGTCTTCGTGTCACCTCCGTTCGTGACATTTCTGAACGCTAGTTCTTTGTTGCGCTCGATACAGGACTTGACTTCAGAGTTACTAATTCTGAGGCTGTGGCGGAATTCTTTGAAAGTAATAAGTTTAAACCTTTGTCAGCATTTAGTATAGACGTTGAGGACCTCTTTTATTCTCTGCCTCATGATCGATTGTTCTCTTCAGTCAAGTCCTGTATCGAGCGCAACGGAGAACTAGCGTTCAGAAATTCTAGCGGTATTACCCTGGAAAGTTTTCTAGAGCTTCTAAGTTTTTACATCAACTCGATGGTGGTTGGATGGGACAAACAAATTTTTCTACAAAAAGCGGGAGTTTGCATTGGGTCCTGTGTGGCCCCAATACTGAGTGACATCTACCTTAGCGAAGTGGATAGAAGTGTAAAAAGTGCTCTTGCAGTGTCCACCGTCAAAAATGTTTTTCGCTATGTTGACGATTTTTTGGTTGTGTTCGAAGGCGCTGATGGGGTTGATACGCAGGCTAATGTACTTTCTGTTTTTGAGAACTGTGGCGGAGGGCTCAGGTTCACGTTTGAAGAGCCTAACGAAAGGGTTCTTCAATTCCTTGACCTTTCATTGCACTTTGAAGAAACACGTGTGTGTTGGTCGTTTAGTCCACGCACAAAAAAGGCCATTCTGGATTATAGGTCATGCCACTCTAAATTGGTAAAGAGGAGTATAGCGGTCTCTTGTCTCGGGTCCGCCCTAAAAAAGTCCTGCGTCCACTTGATGAAGGAAAGCTTCAACGGACAGGTTAGCAGATTAAAACTGTCAGGATTTCCAACAGCCCTTTTGACAGAGGTGGCTAGCTCCCTGTTGAAGAAAGCTAAAGGGAGGGAGAAGAAGACTGAATTCGACAAAAAAAGAATGGTGGTCGTTCCCTATCTTCATCAGGTTTCCCATAACCTAAAACAAGTCGGAGGCCGCTATGGTGTCCCGGTTGTGTTCTCTGCCCCACAAAAAATGGGTCAGATATGTGCTAAGGTGGGTGCTGTTGCCGAAAACCGGTCAAAAAACAAATGCACCAAAAAACACGCAGTGCCGTTTGTGGCCTGTGTGTCAGGTGTGATCTATAAGATCCCCTTGTCTTGTGGCAAGGTTTACGTTGGACAGACGGGCCGCTGCCTTAATGATAGACTTAGGGAGCACGCGTATTCACTCAGGGCTACAGTCGGCGGGCTGCTACCCGTACACTGCAGGGACTGCAAGTGCGAGCCTAATTTTAGTCAAGTCACTGTTTTGGATAGGCATAGAGACAGGGTGACAAGGGAAATCATCGAAGCCTTTTTTATCTCAGAACTTGGCGGGAGATGCGTCAGCGAACCGTCAGTGGCGTTATCTGACAAAGAGTTCGGGTACCTGCGATCGACCATGACGGGCATTGTGTAAACACTGATTGGGCCTATTGCGACATATTATGCTGATCGGTTGGCACGTTTGTGTGTGTCTGTATAATTTTTATCTGATTAAGATGCTTCTTGTTTTCCTCCTTCCGAATTTGTGTAATAAACAACAGTTGTTAGTTCAGCGCCGTCCTGTCGTGTTTGTTCCTTTACTCTTGTCCAAGTTTCTTTGCCGCTGTTTCTTCCCAAGATGTTCACCTCAAACCAACTAGCCCAACACGTCACATTGTTGTAGTGGTTAAGGAACATACGCTTCAGTTCGGCGACTCAGGACTCCGATGTAGTGAAAAGGAGGCTTCACATCATTTCAAACCAGTGACTCGCAGTGCTTTCAAGAAAAGCAGAGGTTGTGGAGGCACTGCTCAGCCGTCCATCCGTTGTGGCGTGCTACCCGTTCGTAGTGTCGCAGCCAGTCTTCAATGTCCTCGTGGACCTCCCCGTGGAAAGGCGTTGGAGTTCGGGATGCAGCAGACGCGTTTAACGACAGGTGGGTGCTCATGGTCGAAATCTTCTTCTGGGTTTTTACCAAGAGATCCAATTTAGGGGACTGACCTCGGGTACGACAGTTTCTCTTGAGTAAAATAGCGCAAAACAGCAAGGAAGGAAGGACGGAGTAGACAGGAAGAGGCGCTAAACTGACAACTGACATTTTAATAGTCTATAAAGGAGGAGAAGAAAAGAAGTTACTGATGTTATAGCATAAAAGAAAGAGAAAAGTACACCCTCCAAAGTTGTTATACGTAAAAATGTCGCGCACACAAATGTACCAATGAAAAGGCTGAGATGTCTTCGAGCTGAAGTGCAGCGCCTCAAGAAATCAGGGTACCCGAAGGAGCGATAATGTTTGAAGCCATAGATCAGCTACTGCAACAGTGGACACCGAAATGCGCTTAGCACGAGAGAATTGAACGCAGCCGGCCATCTTGCAGTGCATGCCAGGGACTGTATGCTCAGCAGTGTCAGCCACAACCAAAATCCTAAGATCGGCTTCTAGATACCAAAAGAACGCGTGGCAGCTCTCTGCAGCTCAGACAATTGCGTCTCGCGGGGCAGAGTGTGCGTCCGAGCGCCTCAACCGATCGCCATATCTCACAAGCAAGCTGTACTGCCTTAAGCTGATGACATCAGACGACAAGTACGTCGCCTGCCAGTCGCAGGAGTCCTGTACGGTCAATACCTTTCACCTGCGGCAAAACATATGCGGGACAAACAGGCCGATGCATCAACGACCGCTTACGGGAACATGCCTTGGCCTTGAAATCGTCACCAGCCGGCCATCTTGCAATACATGCAAGGGACTGCATGTGCTCAGCAGTGTTTAGCCAAACCAAGATCTAATCCTACTTTCAAACATATCAACTCATCAGAGGACATATTAAAACCTATTCCCCTATTTTAAAAAAAATATATGAAAGAGACATCAAGCGCCCTTTCGCCATGGGCGTTTATCTCCCCGACTGGCAGACACCAGGGGGTAGAACGAGTAGAATGCCAAAGCAGGAGAGGAGAGGGACAACGTTCCGTGGCAATGGAGCTAAAGCTAGAGAGCCAAAGGACACCGTTTCAATGCATAGCTGAATATAGTTCAACCATAATAATTTGCTGGGTGGAACTTAACCAATTAAAAAATAAGTAAAATTGTTTTGTTTAGTTTTGACTTTAGAATGTTAGCATAACATTAGCCAGGATGTGCCAAACCAATAGCATTTCCTTTTTAGCTATTTTGTGTTTTCTTCGTTTAAGTTCACCCTAGGTTTTCTAGCTCCCTGCAAAATTAAGATGGCATCTTTATCATGTGCATCTTTAGGCATCATCAGTGTGGTGTATTGTTGGTACACTCTGTGAGCTCGCCCATTTGTTTGACGTGTGGGATTTTTACGAAGTTTGGCAACCAAGAAATGTTAAAACAAACCAAGCAAGCAAGTGGTGTGCAACGTGTACGACAAGTGGGACAGTGGGAACCGAGACTCCTAGTTGTTTCCGTATACCGGTTGGTTAGCGAGCTCACTGGTGTGAATGAACAGGGGTGGGGATCAAGCTCAGGACCCCTGGGTTCTGCAGCGCAATCTTTCACTACACATGTTCTGAGCTGTGGTGTGCCAGCGACCCCCCAGGGCCAGCCATAACTGAATACAATTCAAATGGAATGCGACTGCATCGTGGAGTGTGCGTGCTTGTATTTCAGTATATCCCACCCACGCAATAATTTTTCAAAACCAGAAGGGTTTACGTATTATGACCTCAAAACACAGCAGCACCGATGAAATTCGTTCATCTGGCAATTTAGGCCAGTGGGTTCATGATCATAGACAAGCGCCTAAAAATAGACAGGGACAAGAAGTTGACGTAAACATTGGCGCAATCGCAACTAACATTTATTAAAAAAACATTTCTTACATTGCCGTGAAAAATGTCAGTCATGACAACAACCGGTGCAGACCTCTATCAAGAAATTCATGTTCTTTTGCTAATAAGGTTATGGACGTGTCACTTGTACAAATCGTGCCTTCGGCTATAATTTCAAACGCCTCGTGTAGCTTTCTAGATACTTTATCTGGGTATCTGGCCAAAAATTTGGTGTCATCAAATGACGGGAAACAAGGGCAGCAGCTGACGTGCGTGGTTGCTGCAGCCGCGGCCCTTGCAAAAGACAAATGCAAAACTAAACACTGCAAAAAATTCACAGAATGCACGACCAGAGTTGTGTACGAAATCCCAATGTCATGTGGTTCTGTGTACACAGGTCAGACAGGCCTATGTATTAATGATTGCGCCCGCGAACATGAGGTGGCAACACGACCAACCTCCATCAGGACATCTGGCCACACACCGCAGACGCTGCTTTTGCTCCCAGTCATTCGATGACACCAAATTTTTGGCCAGATACCCAAATAAAGCATCTAGAGAGCTACACCAGGCGTTTGAGATTAAAGCTAAAGGCACGAGGTGTACAAGTGACACATCCATAACCTTATCGGCAAAAGAATACGAGTTTCTTGATCGAGGGTTACACCAGTTGTAGTCATGACTGACGTTTTTCATGGCTATATAAAAAATGTTCTTTTTAATAAATGTTAGTTGCGAGTGTGCCAGTGTTCACACCAACTTTTTGTCTCTGTTTTTCCGGCGTTTATCTACGATCACGAAATTCACAGCTTTTCCTGAATCGACACTGCCTATCTTCGTCAGCTGCGAGACAAATAAAATTCTAGGAGATTGACCACGGTGAAATTTACCTTGAAAGTCTGTCGAGTGCTTCAGTCAAAGTGTTGGCTCACGTTAAAAAAACGGGAGAAACGTTGAGAAATAGATGTGAATGTGCCTGCATGCTCGGCGATCGCGGTTCAGCTCCCTCAACCGCAATCCTTGTACAAAAAGATGCACTGTAGCAACTGCGTGGTTGACACGCAAAACCCCAAAGTAAAACCTAGACGGAAAAAAACGAAACTATTTCGGTGTGCTAATACAGAACCATTAGCACTGCCTGCCTCCCCCTCTCTAGCTTTCTCTTCATTGCCAAAAACGTTGTGCCCAAGAAAAGATGGGTTGCTTGTTTGTTCTAACTCAGAAGAATAAATTTAAATCTTCAGCAACATAAACAAGCAAATGCGTAAGCAACCATTTTTTAAGATACTTCTCTGTAATCAAACAAAGAAGAAAAAAACAGAGGCTTTGTTTTTACGTGTTTGCGCAGTAAACTAGCTTTGCAAATGGCAGCTATTCGTAATTCCGTGGTCGGACCAAGGGACCACCCGACCATGTAGACGTTTGCTTTATTACCTACCCTATCCCCCAGCTCTCAAGGATCATCCCCAGGTTAGAGTGGGTGCTTGCTCGGTATATTACAGTTTGTAATGGTGTTATTTGTTTAGAAAAACAAAATGTCAGATAAATACCACCAGGGCCCTGCGGAAGCAGTGCATGGGCCCTGTTTCACCTTTTACAAAGCATCCTGTCTCGAATGGCAGCAGAGAAACGGGTGGGGCTGATTCGCCTGCAGGCCTTTGCTGAGTTGATGACTGCTATCCAGACTGGCAGCTCATCGGCAGCTTCTAGCCACCTGCCGTTTTTTCTTCATCATACAGACTTCCTGCAACACCATGAATAAAAATCAGACTGACATTCTGGAACAAAAAAGAAACCAGAACTTGCTTCACAGATCAACAAAAGAACAAGTGCCAACATTACGCTTCTCTTGTCGTCGACAGTGCAAAAACCATGATGGCACCACCATTAAACTCAACCAAATAAGGAAACTGAGTTTCTGCATGAAGTAATTGTATTAAAAACAGTGTGCACCTGGAGCTTAGATACCTAATGATACATTAAAAAAATCCCGGGAACCTTAAAAACAAATTAAACAACACCTAGAAATAGCGTAGCTTGCATGATAGTCACATGCACAGCAATCAACAAGCCTATCGACGTTACGTAGTGCTGGGATACAGATCAAGAATCAAAACCGAGGATGTGATCGAAATACTTTGGGGTAGTACAATGCGCAAGTTTATCCTGAAGCTACTGTTAGTTACATGAACGTAAGAGGTGTTAAAGCTGGTTTACACTGTTGCAACTGACTATGACCAAGTTCAACAAAAAGGATTTTAAGTTGCTTACGACTGCCATTGGTGCTGCGCAGCCCGGTCATAAGCCGTGACAAGGGGCTTAAAGACTGGTTTTGTCGGACTCAGTCATAGTCAGTGGCAAAAGTGTGGACCAGCCTTTAGACTAAAATTGTACCCAGCATTGGGTCTTGATCAAGGTTGCAAAAATGTTTTAAGAGACTCCCTTCAGCTTTACCAGAACCTCAATTATTTAAAAGTCACTACACATTCTATATCAGATCAGAGCATTTTAACCAAATCATTCAACCTCCTTCCTCAGCCATGTAAACTACGTGTGCACCCGCGGGTTCTACAGT
>JAZHYW010028353.1:0-28215 GCA_037355805.1 Ixodes ricinus | reverse complement strand
CTAGATGGCACTGAATTTGTGAACACGCACCAGCTTTTTTGGAGCCTTAACTCAAATAAGCTAAAACACATTAAAAAAATCTAAGGGCGTACTTCAATAGAACTACTGAAGCCACACACATAATAAGGAATATTTTGGCAATCTTATTTAACGAAATTGCTAGATACAGACGCATTACTGGAATTACAAGGATATGATGACATTGCGGGTGTCTGTAAAATAAATTTTTAAGCTGCCGTGTAGCTTGACGACTTTCGTCTCACGGAAGATTAAACATAATAAACCGACGCAGACTAATTGGCCCGCAGTCGGCCTATATTTTTTACTAATTACAAGAACAAGTGTGTTTCCCGGAATGTGCCGAGAAAGTGACGGAGAGGAGGAGACAAGAGCTCGCGGGACGTCAGGATGCCGAGCTCTGATTGGAACGATTAGTGGGTAGAGCTAAAGCTACCAGCCTTTGTTTCCACTGCACTCGTCGATCGCGTTCGAAAGCGAGAGTCAAGCGCCGGGTGCCGGGGACGTTCCGTGGTGTGACGCGTTCGACAACTCCAGTGAAGAAGACCACGTACATCTTTTGTATAGTAGGCTGCATTGCGAACCGGGAGCCCGTCGGTGACACCACCGGCGGCCATTGCTTGATACCAGGCAATAGGCCTCCTGCGCTGAAGCTTTGAACAAACGTTGGCGCCCCCATTTTGGGTAGTACAAGCTCACCTGATTGGGTCTCGCACTTCTTATGGCACCTCCTTCGCTGAGCTTTTTTGCTTTCTTTGTAGTGCTGAAGAACGGAAAAACGCTTTTTGACGTCCGAAATCGGCTAGATTCAACGCTGCAGGCCAATCGAAAAGTGCTAGGTTCGTGTCAGCACCGCTAGGGTACACGTCTCTTATCTCTGGGTGGTGACGTAAGACCATCTGGCGTCCCGACGTTTTATTTTCTTTTTGTTTTATTTTTACTTTGGAACGCGTGAAACGGCGCCTCTCGGCTAAGGTACTAAGCTTTGACCTGTGCCTCGACGGCTTTGGAATTTTTGTTGTTTCCTTGTATTTTCCTCGTGATCGCGTTCCGCACCACAGAAGGCATGCTTCTACGCCCTTGACAGCTTGAGACGTTCAAGTTTGTACTACCCAAAACAAGTCCTAACAAGTCCCTTTTTACAGCGCCCCCAGGACAACGCAGGAGGCCTATACACGTAACGTCTATAGGAGAAACATACAAAAGCAGGAACATTTAAGCTCGTACGCGGTGCTCGAAGGCGAGTATCTTATGATGTGCTGCGATCATAATATCGGGTGTTTGAAGAAGGAATCGGTATGTTTCAAGCTTTCGAACGCCGATTAAAAGCAATTGAAATGTGCCAGAGCACCCACCGCTGAGCTGGCAAGCTTGCTCTCGCAGTGCAGTAAACAAAGGAACTTACTGTCAATAAGACCGTCGTCAGGGAAGCCCAGAAGTTGATGAATGTCGAAAAAGTTCCATCTTGACATCGGCTTTCCGGGGCTGACCGAATTAGGCAGAGAACACCCTTTAAGCTTGTCGTTTCCTAAATCCAACTCATCGAAACCACACCCGACTCCGCGGTAACTCTAAGTAACCCTTGTCTCATTGAGCTGCACTACATTTTTAAATGTGAAAGCATTAACTGTCTCATGGAGCGAGCTGACGTCATCAGTTGGAAGCGCGAAAATGGCTCCTAGCTTCCGCCGCGATCCCAATAGGACCTATTCGCCTTCGGTTCCATTGGCTGGCGCGCTTCGACGGGGCTCCCATTGGCCGCTGCGCCATGGTGTGATGATGTGAACGGGACATAGAAGAAAAGGAAGACAACATCGTAGATGTGACGGCTCAGGCAAGCGAGTGCAGTGCGGTTTTGGGGTTGGACACAGAAGGAACGAACACAGCTCAACGCCGTGGGCCCCAGCAGCCAGTCTTGGGTAGTATCGCGTTACTAGTACCGAGATACTGTATCTCGTTACGTTTCTTGTTATCTTGTAACTGTAACTCGTTACTTTTTCAAAAAGTATCTGGAACGCTAACTTAATTACTTTTTGTAAAAGTAACTAAAAAGTAACGGCAAAGTTACAGTTACTTTTCGTAAAAATGAACCCTGTTTCTCTTGATGGATAGAGTGGCTTACAGCCTGTAGATAAGGGGAGACGGAGGCCTTTGACAGCAAAAACAAAAATAAAACAAGAAGTAAAGATTGATTCATTCGCTGGCCCAGTGGCATTTAAGTCAGATTTGTGTAAGTACACTAGTGTAAAATCCTTGACATTCAGACTATCCAAGATTATTTCTCTCCCCCTTTAAGATTGTCGGAAAGGTGGAGCTCGAGGTCCGTGGGGTTCTTGGCTCGTGCTAAATTACATTAACTTCGCCAGACCCTATTTTCCCTGTACCTTATCATCAAAACAAGGCAGAAATATAGCGTTGGGTGTGCCCTCGATATTGTAAGCAGCGAAATCGTAAGTTACGTCAATGAAACTTCGAGTGTCTAGATTTCTTATTTATTGACTACGGTATATTTTCGATGTTGTTATTTTTAATTGTTTCCTTTTCTTTTAATTAGCCACTTTGGAGAGATGGCACACGAGGATGAGGAAGCAGCCACCCCGACTCCCGAAGACCTCACCAGCCTCTTGAATGTTCGCCCTGTCATGAACAACTCCACAGGTGAAGTGCTGCACTTGCCCAAGCACAGGAGATGTGCCGCGCATACTTTGAACTTAGTGGTGACTGTGGACGTAGACAAAGGATGTGCGATCAGCACGTACCGCCAGATGGCAACGGCCGTGTTTGGAAAACTGAAACTTATTTGGAATAAGCAGGGCCAGTCCACCCGAACGGCGGAAGTCATCAAAGAGAAACTAGGGAGATACGTCCCGGTTCCTAACGCTACTCGCTGGGATTCCCTCTATGATGCAATGAAGTTTGTTGACGCGGCCCAGAAGGACAAGATGGAGGCTGACTGCGACGCCCTCGCACTGCCGTGTCTACAAAAAGACGATCAGAAGTTCATCGAGGAGTAATGCCTGGTATGGCCAAAAAGCTCTCTCACGTTTTTGCGATATTTTTATTCTGTTTTTGTTTTATTCCTTAGACCATGAAAGGAGTTGCTAAGGTGCTCGACATCGAGGTGTACGTTACATGTTCATGGACGCTTTGGTGCCGACATTGGAGGCGCTGATGCGGCAGCTACACTCACAGCCTACGCTCAAATTTTGCAGCTCGCTTGTAGACAAAATGAAGATCGCAGTGATGACGAGGTCAGTTTCTTATTCTTTAGAAAATGTACGACCTCTTTGTTAGCGTCTTTTTGTAGAAAGTTACGTCTGCCAGACAGGCTCATTTACGATTATCAAGCCAAGTAATGCACCCATTTTCATTAAATTATGAGACAAAGCGGTTGAAATTATTTATTACATATTAGACCTAAAGGGCCGTGGCCACAATATTCGTACAATTTTTTCCTTAAGGCACGCATCACATGGCGAATAGCATGGACGTAACAGCCAGTGCACTTGTACTGCGACCCGCTCGTGAAACGTTTGTTTGTAATTGTTAATGTTACAAATGTAAGTAAATCTTTTGATTTCATTCGTAGATTTTCTGAAGACCCCAGGCACGACCAGCTTCTTCTGACTACAGCAGTGCATCAAAAATTTAAAATTTCATGGATGGATGAAGCGCAGAAAACGCGTTCTGTGCCGCTTCCTAAAGAGGAATGTAGCGCACTGCCCCCTTCCGAGGAAGTTACGCGGGAGCCAACATGCGATGATGACGACGACGACGACTCCTTGCAGCTGCGCCCTAATGTTGAGTTGACCAGTGAAGCACAGCGATAGAAGACTGACAACTCATCGACGGCGTTATCCAGCCTCAACGACTTTCCCAGCATTAAGAATATTTTTTACGCCTCAGTGCCGCACTTCCTTCTAGGGCACCTGTTGAACGTCTTTTTAGCAACGGGCGGGACGTTTTGAACATCAAGAAGAAAAGGCTAAGCGATTAGAACTTCTAAAAGCAGTTGTTACTTTGATACAACATCTAGTAAAGATTAACACGGCCTTATTAAATATATTTCGAAAAGTTTAGACTTTTGAGAAATTTCCAAATAAATGTAAATGTTGTTATATTGTTCTGTCATCCAAGTCTTCATAGTTGCATACACATATGAGTATCTTGAAAGTAACTAAGTTACTCTGCCGAAATAACTGTAACTGTAACGCGTTACTTTTATTTTTCAGTAACTGTAACTGTAACTTAAATACATTGCTAGGAAAGTAACTGTAACTGTAACCAAATACTTTTAAAAAGTAACTTACCCAAGACTGCCAGCAGCCAAGTAATGTCCCGGACGGACGTCTGAAAACCACCACCGGCACCGAACATCGAGCCCTCGCCATCCGGAAAACCGCAGTGGCGTCACAAGGAGGGGGGGAGGGGGGGGGGGCGGGCGGACCGCCCCGGGTGCAGCGCTCAGGGGGGTGTCGCGGCGGGCCACGAGAGCGGGGGGCTGTCGCGGCGGGCACGCCAGAGTGGAGGGTGGGGGGTGTCGCGGCGGGCCACGCCAGAGCGGGGGGGGGGGGGGGGGGCGCGGCGGGCTGCCGCCCCGGGTGCCGTTGACCCTCGTGACGCCACTGCCCCTAGGGCATCCGAGGTTCCGACAACACCGGAAGTGCGGCGGCGAGTGAGCAGAACACCCCAGACTTGACTTTGTGTATATATTTTTCGTGGTTACAATAACGTTATTATTCGGATTATTTTCAAACAGTATATTTTTCCTCACATCCACCGTGTCGGAATCCCGAGTTCATACTTCTTACCATCACACATGGCCTCCGAGATCCCGAACTACGGAAGGCTTGCTTCCGCAGTTCACTCAGTCACTGGCATCTAGCGTAATTTAATAATAACGACAATTACTTACGTTTGAAGTACCGAAATGACGAACTTCGTCTGAAAAGGTGAGTGCCATGTCAACAGAACCGTTATAATAATAAAAGCTTCAGTTACCGCGGCATCATTTACTATGAGAAACACGAACGTTTAGAAAAATTTGCGGGAAAAAATATCCAGTGGGAAACTCCTCACAGCTTTCGATATCTTCCCATTCCCCGTGAGGCATGATCCAGTGTGTCATACTTATTATCTCAGACTGTTAAGAAAACCGATCTCTCTCAAATAAAACAAAAATGCGATCATGTTTAAAAAAAATATTCGGTTAAAAGCTTGGCTCATTTTAACTGCAGCGCCAACACGTCCTTTATGTAGAGGATTTAATCGAAGATCAAGGATCGACGACGCTCGAATCCTCGCTACTCGAGTTCAGGGTCGCGAGCTCTAAGGTTCATCGACGTCTTTGCCAGCCCTCGCCCGATACATCGTCTCTTTACCGCCGCCGCCGGAGAGCATTCCGAGCGATACGCTTCCAAATAATGAATTATTGTTGCGGACACAGGCGCGCGACCGTGGCTAAGAAATAATCTCCACGAGGCCTTCCACTTTCTCTTCGAGTAGTCCAGGAAAAAGAATAGAGCGTGTAATCGTGCTCGTTTCATCGCAACAGAAAAGAAGAAACCGGTGGAGAAGAGAAGAGAGAGAAGAGGAAAGAAAGGAGGCCAAAGTGGAAGCTTCTTCCCCGGTCAGTTTGGAGAAAACACGTACAGTCTGCGTCCGGTGGTCGAGTATGACAGATGCGTGCCGTCAACCGTTGCTCCAGCGGTTCTCCATCATCACCGGACGCGACGGCCAAGCAACCTGGCCACGGTGTCTCCTCTCTTTCCCCACCGTGCGAGCACCGAGTCTGCGACCGCGTCTCCGTGTCTCCGCGCAGCGGTGAGCGAAAACCCTCCGAACCCCGTCACCTCTTAGGATTGCAATTGAATCCCATTAGTGCGAGAGGAGAAGTGGTTCGGAGAGGGATGAGAAGAAGTGAAGAAACAAAGAAGCACTTGTTACGGCTGTGTACGCGTGGTATACGAGCTGAACCCGAGACGTGTACCTGCTGGAAATTGTGAGGGAACCTTCTTGGCGGTGCGTGCAGCATTAGCCTTGGCGGAGGGTTGGCCGCGGGCTTGGGAATCGGTACTCTTGGAGGTGCTCCGCGAGGACTGAGGGACAAAAGGAGAGAGAGGGAGAGACAGACGAAGAGGGGAGAGGAAAGAGCCCCTACTATTGTCTTAATCGTTTTTGTCATGCATAGACATTCCGTTGCGTCCTGTCTTCCGCTGGCCCTGCCGATGGGGAAAAAAATGCCCAAGGTAGTTGGTGTGCTGCGGGGGACGTGGGATGGGCCGGCCCTGGTCAGAAGCGTACGAGTACACGGCTGTGTCGGACGCAGGAGTGTCTTCTGGTCGGTCTTCTTCGTGTGTCGTCTCTTTTTCTCGCGTGCGATAGTCGGTCGTCTTGTCAAGACTGAAGGGTGGCATCGGGCCCTCGTCGGCCGTTTGGCGCGAGTTTGATTCGCGTGCTCGCGTCCATCTTCCCGCTGACGTGTTCGGCGGTCCGGCCCTTGCTTGTTGACGAGTCTCCGTGCTAGGCTCGCCCGTCTCTTTCCGTGTTTCGGCGGCGCGTAATGATTAAGAGTTGCGTGAACTCTGCCGTGCAACGTACTATATCCGCCTTTGGTTTCTCAGCCAGTGAACCACAGGACGCACAGTCTGCTTATGATTTGTTTCATCGTAAGTCGGAGCAGTCACATTGCGGTCACCCAGGACGTGGCTCACTATGTTGAAGCCCCTCGCTTTCTGATTCGTTCTTTGACCTTCTTAACGGTTCATGCAGCAATCTGATTGGCTGTTGAACGATAATAAGAGGCTCGGGATTCACCATATCCCGCGTTCCTTAAGCTGTCACCACCGACTATGAAGTAGTCATTGGCTTCCCATGAACGCAACGTGGATTGAAGATCGCTCTTCATGACGTGTCGTCGCTTACTTTGGGTTATTTTATACGCGAGAACTTGTTAAAGACACTTAATATTGCTTGGAGAAAATTTTGACGTAAAATAGGCACTCCACGGTTATAATCGACGAATGGAAGAGGCCTACCGCTGCATCCAGAGGATTTAAAGGGACACGTCTACACAAAGCGGGCAAATTGGGCCAAACACCGGCGTTGAGACCTGTCAAACAGGATAGATTTGTAACTAGGTCGTCGTCCGATTTACACTGTTTGTTTTCACCGCAAAAATAAATTATTAATCGCTGAATGCTTATTCTCTACCCAAACGTAGAGTTAGCGGTCCGAAACAGATGTTAAAATTAATGTCAAAATTAATGTCAAAACTAACCGTTATCTTAATAAAAAAATTAACTGATTTTTTTGCAAGTTTCAATGAAAAAATGGGGCCCGTTTTCGCTAATTGGCGCCATTTAGCTGCATGTACACGAAAGCTTCGTCGGCTGCCATTGCACCTTTAGGAATTTGAGAAAATCACTTATTCCTTTTGTATGATACCGCTGTCAGACAGGGACGTTAAAGGCCGATAAGCGCAAGATCGCGAGATAATTCGTGGATCCTTTTAAGGAGTTGGTTCTGAAGGCTTTTAATATGCCCATCTGACAGGAGTGTAAGATAACGGTTATCTCTGAAACTCTGGCTTCTGGTACGAACTACTAGCGCTACATTTGGCTGGAGAATGAGCGTTGGGTGGTGCATAGTTTTTTTTTCGCAATGAAAAGAAATCCTGTAAATTCTTTTGAGGGACACCCTGTAGTTTAAGTTTATTAATGTTTAAATAAAACGTGCTCATTTTTTTGTTTAGATCGAAATAATATCGCGTAAACTGAGTGCGTTGCGCGTCATAAAATTACGCTATGAGATTGTATGGCAAAACAAAATTGGGTTCGGCCTCTGTATATCTGCGAGAGCAAGGGCCGTCTACGCAATGAAGGTTTGATTACTAACTATTCGCGAGGCCATGGCCCTTTATAAAGTAAGCTAGGAAGTAAAACAAAAGTAAGCATTCTATAAATGGACACTTCCCGAAACTGCCTCATGAAAACAAAGGTGCCAGCAAGAGCTCTTCGGGGCAAAGGCAATTTTAACGCATGCCCCCGGGTCTTTTTTTCTAGGTTCACGTCGGTTTTCTTTAACTAAAACAAACTTAAAAAAAAAGAAAATAAACACGCGCACACATACGTAAAGAGAGTGCAGCACGCTGAAATCGTGCGCCGGAGAAAGTGACACGAAGAAAGTGGATGGAAGGTGATATAATTCACAGGGGAGCCGTTGCGTTGTCCACGAGTCACTTCAGGCAGAGACTGCCGTGTTGGCGCGGCGTTAAAGAAAATAGTGGGAGCTGTCGTCTAGGTACTACATAAAAAAACATAAAAAAACCTGGACTGAAAGAATTTAACTAAACTTTTTTTGTTGTTGTTTTCTAGATGACACAATGGGCGCTTGACTGCCGCGACACGTGACTAATTTCGACGCCACGAGGCCCGGGTGTTACGTTCAAGCGAGGACCGAGAAGAGGGCGAGATTCTAAAATAAAAGGGCAGCGTTTAATAAGGAACGAGACGAAACGAGGCATCTCGCGACTTGACGTTGAGTGTGAAGTTATTGGAGTCGGCGAAGGGACGATGAAAAAAGCCGGGATCGAGGCCGCCTCACCTCTCTCTCTCTCCCTCTCTCTCTAGAGCAGAATCCTGCGCAATTCCAGTCCTCGGAATTCAAGCAACGCGGTGGTGGCTGAGCTGTTCTGACTCCGGGGTGTGGTCCCGTGTTTGCCCAAGGTGTCGCAAACGCTGGGGACACAAGCCGCTGTACGGCCGTGTTGTTATGTCGTCTTATTGACATTGCACACACTGGCGGGTGAACTTTTCTGTCGAGTATTCCGTCCGCCGTGAAATGTCGCTTCAACCGCAGCGCCACCGGGAACGCGTTCACAATCGCGATGCTGGGCAATTAGATCAGGTGTCCTTACGACACAAAACAGTTTCATTTAGTGTGCAGCGTTTGTGCACCACCGATATTCCATGTAGCAGCCGCCGTCTTGTGTCGCGTTAAATCGTTTCCTAATACCGTTCCGGTAACCGTCCGTTATGCCATTCGCATACTTCGCGGGTTGGTGCTCCAGATCCGCGATCAAATTATTAGGAAAATTAACTTTTTGTCAAACGTTGGACTAGTTTCTGGTAGCTTCAAAAGCTCCCCTCTTAGGGCCTACGGAGCGTGTTTGTGGCTATCAATTAGGCGTAATCTATCCAATTATTTGTCATGAGCTTTTCTTTTTTAACACGGCTTGCAATTTTGATCGCTTTATGTACATTAAAAGCCATCTCCGATGAACAAAGGGCTATAAACAAATACTATTTTAATTTTCATGTATAGAAGTTTTTGCCTACGATCTATTAAATTGCACAGTCATACTTTCTTGGCAGCAACACGCCGCCGAGCAAAGAACAGCAGCAAGATAACAGGTGGGCAACGTTCGGAGTGCAGTTCAGAACAGTAGCCAACCCTGGACAGCAAAGATCCGGCATGTTCGGAGCCTTCACCGACGCCCTCCGTCTAGGAGATCGTCAACATGGACAGCGAAAGCTCCACTGGGGAGTGGAACATAGTCACCAGAAAAAGGTAAAAAAGGATGTGTTCGTGTTCAAGCACAGTAATGGTGCGTCCATCAAAGCGACAAACCGATGATTTTACCATCATCTTCGTGCTAGTTAATCAAGAAACAAGATTAACATTTGTCAGTTGCTCGAAGCCTACGGAAGCACTGCAAATCATGTCAGAAATCTGTCTGTCAGGTCCGGTGCAACGACCGTCTCAACCTGATTGCCGTCGATGTTCTAAACGAACAAGCTGCACAGGCGTTACTGAAAACCATGGATTTACGTCGTATGCCGGTTCGACCTTACTTAGAGTTGTCTGGGCCCACGTCAGTCGGCGTTATCCGGGACGTCGACATGGACGCTACTGAAGAACGACTCCGCCCAGAGAGTAAGATCGCCGCCATCAGACGCCTTGGAAAGTCACGCGTCGTGAAACTCACATTTCAAGGTGATCAGCTGCCAGACTGTGTTCTGCTGGAGTATGTTCGTCACCTTGTGATGCCTTATAAAAGAAACCGCTCCAATGCCACAGCTGAGGCGAATTGGGCTACAAGAAGGTCTCCTGAATGCGCGCCATGACTTGCAAACGATGCTGAGAACATCACGAAGCAACAGATGCTATGTGTGAGTCACCGACACTCAGATGTGTCAACTGCAGGGGTGATCACAAGGCTACATCACATGTCTGCCCGAAGTGGATCAAAGAGCCGGAAATACTCACTTACACCTAAACCAATTCGATTGGATTTCGTGCGGCCAGGAGCCTTGGAGGACCAGAAGGCATCTTGGTCTGGCGAAGAGGATGCCAAGCCAAATAGACTATGTAACAAGGAAAACACCTTTTGAAGTCAAGAACTGTTACCGCCAGGTCTGTAACTGGAGGAACCCATTCTTTGTCTTCTAAAACAAAACCAGCCCACAGAAGTGCTGGGAACGGTGCACTGTCGGCGGCTTCCATCGAAACCTCCGAAGCAAACATTCAATCCACCGCCAAAAACACGACGGCGCTTTTCCACACAAGAAGGATGATTTAAAGACAAAGGTGCTCCGCTAGCGAAGCCCCTGGATGGACGTCCATAATCAGAGCAGATGCGAACATAGGCTTTGCTATATTGGGAAACATTGAGGCCTCATGGGCACGCAAAGTCACGTCGATTCTGCAAACTATGATTCCTCTTCTTGGGGTATGTTAGCAGGACTCTCGAATGACCAAGGCCGCCAACAAAGAAGTATAGAGGAAACAGAGCACAAAGAGAACAGTAAAAAATTCCATATCAAAAGAACGTAGTCAAGTGTCCTTCTCTCCTCGAATGGAATGTTAATGGTTTACACACAGATTTGCCCGTTCTCCACCCAACTCTTGTAACCGAACGAATAGATGTACCGGCTCTACAATAAACGTACGTGATCCTAGGAGAGGTCCGTCTGTCTCCGTATGTCTTCCATCACAGTGCAACTTTACGCACCAATGGAAGGTCGCGAACTGGAGTACTGGTCTGTGCCGATGTACACCATGCCCCCTTTGACCTTTCATACTTGTCTTCGGAGATTGCAGAGTACGCTGGGGTGATAATCACAATTGGCCGGCACGTCAAAATGGTCATTTCTACATATATTGCCCCGGATGGAGTATGGGAGGCGAAGATGCTAGAAGAAATTCACAGACGTAGCGGAGAGCTGCCTATTATATGTCGAGATTTAAACGCACACAACGAATCGTGGGCGGTACTCGAACGAACGCCACGGGGCGACAGCTTGAAAATACTGCGGCAGCCCTACAGTTCAGAGCTCTCAATGAAGGGTTAAAGACGATTTGTGGACGTGAAACTAACGCCAGCAGAATAGATCTAACGAGGATATCTTCGCAGCTTGTCGCCTTGTGGACAGCCCAACCAGACACTGGAGGGAGTGATCATGTTCCCATCAGATTGACACACCCAGCGCAATTCCCCAAAACCTCAAAGTCTGCAAAGTTACTAACTGGCACCTTTTTCGCCTGCAATTCTCTTCTGCCATTGGAGACAGCAATTATGACGACCTTACCACATGCATTGCGGAGTGCCTGCGGCTTTCAACGCGATCCGTCACAGTTCCAGTTACAAGCCCCTCTCCTGACCTTGAGTAGATTAACCTACGAGCAGCCCGACTGCAGGCACAACAAAGGGCGCTTCACACCGACACCCCATGGGACTGGATTCGCTAGAACCGAATTGACGCTAAATACAAGCGACACACCAAGGCACTTCAGCGGTGACAGTGGAGTCAGGACTGCGCATGGCTTAAAGGGGCGATGCAACAATTTTTGTACTTTGCGCAAATACCGCTTAGAACGAATCCCTGACGTTGATGACCTATGAAACACGCGTTCGTTTTTCACCCCACGCAATAGAAGTCCCAGAGAAAATTAAAGAAAAACGAGCAGCGTTCACCCCCTCAACTCGCAGCCAGAACAAGCGGCCACGTGACCTGGAATGGATTATATGCCGCCAATGTTGATCATAGCCACGCGCTGCTGTTGGCAAAGCACAGGACACGCGCTGAGTTCCAGACACTGTTATGGCTCGGCTATTGTCGTCGTTGAAGCGATTGGACACGGGCCACTACCCGAATGCTTCTCGAGCTAGTAATTATCACGAGCCCAAATCGAGTGCCCACGCAATGCTCGGGTTCAATCTATGAACCGCATTCAAATATCGTCATTGGGGTGTACAGCGATCCCCACGTTACGTCATCAAATTTTGCAAAGGAGAGATTGAATGAAAATGATTGCTTTTGTCGTTGAAATTACACCGCAACAAAGGAGTTTCCTGGCCAGTGGCGTTGCGTGCGAGTATCCTTGAGTCCCACCAGTGCCAGTAAGCTCGTGTAAAGTGGAAAACATTCCAACTGAATATCGTTGCACAGCTCCTTTAATGGTCCACGTGGAGACAGGTGCGCTTGGAAGATCGCTCGAGCTCTCTCCGGCGCAAAGGTTCCACGGCGCCATATCGCAGGGCTTGCACTCAAGTCTGGCATGCCCATAACGGAAGTGGCAGAGCTATTAGCGGATGAATTTTCCCGCTCCTCTATTCTACCAGGTCAATACCAAGAGAGACTGATAAATCCACCGTAAAGCCAGATTAGTCAACCTCAAGACAGAGACTCGATGGTATAACCTAGTAGTCGCTCAGGAACGTGAATCTTATGCATGATCCAGGCATGCTTGAAAAGCTCACATACATATGGAGGACACGAACACTCTCCGATGCTTGGAAATGATCAATGGCAACTCCCATACTCAAAGAAGGAAACCAATAGAGAAAACCTCATCCTACAGTCCAGTTTCCTTGACAAATTGTTTGGGAAAAGTTCTTGATCAGATGGTTCTCCAACGTCTAACATGGCTTTTGGATAGAGTAGGTGCCTTTTCTCCCGAACTCGCTGGCTTTATAGACAAGAGGTGCACTGCTGATGCAATAGGAGACATCGCCTCGACCCTTAAAGAAGCAAAGGCTAAAATGCATATGGTACACTGCGTATTCCGCTACATCAGGAGTGCATTTGATACATTGCCAGATCCAACCATCATCCACCGACTGAAGCCTTTTGGGGCATGTGGTAGACTCTTATCTTTTATTGAGTCTTTTCTTTCTGGACGGTTTATGAGCGTCAAATTGCCAGGTACTACTAGCACATCTAAACATATTGCTCAAGGGGTACCCCAAGGAAGTGTATTCAGCCCTCTTCTTTTCAGTCTCGCCAAGAGTGCCCTCCTCAATGACTTCCAGCAAAGAACCGAGCTCTTCGGATAGGCATTGCAATCTACGCGGATGATGTTGCATTGTAGCGTGTCGGGCCCTCAAAGAGCGTCATAGTAATCCGTAATCGACTCCAGGTGGCACTGGACTCTACCGCACTAGCCATAGCGCAACTAGGCCTTCTGCTATTAGCGACGAAAACTGCCTCATTCCTCCACCGACCCACAGGCCGAGCACCACCAAATGCGCTACGGCAAAAAACTTGCTGGAACGCCAGATAAAAGGTTGAAGATCCCCACGTATCTCGGCGTTATTATTGATGACCGGCTGACATGAAGACCTGACGTGCGCAAGAGACTTGAACGGTGCCGTCAACTGCTACGTGTCATTAGGCAGCTTGGAGGCTCCACCAGGGGTGCATCACAATGTGTACTGCTTTAAATGTACAAAAGCTCATCATGTCTAGGCTGCTCTATTCACTGCCACTACTGGCTGTTGCAAGCGCACAAATCCGAGACATCGATACTTTTCACCGGTCCGCGCTACGAAGCTGCTTGGGACCCCATCCTTCAGCAGAGAATGTGGCTACAATTGTTACAGCGCAAGAGTGGCCACTGTCTTTAAAACTTGAAGAGAGAGAGCGCTGCGCAACATCGCTCGTTTGAGCAGTCTCCCCCTGCGGACACAGTCCGCACACATCTCTTTGCCCGGCCGAACTCTCACCTAGGGCACCAGGCGAGAGGATTCGACTTCGAGGCTGGAGCTCCTAGCGAGTTTATCCTTCCTCTACCACCACATTCCACGCGTTTTCCCCTGGAGATACATGAAACGCTCCCAATCCCACAGCGCAAGGATAATGTCCCTACGTTTGTCGCTCGCTCAATCGCTCTTGAGCGCCTGGATGAAGCTTACGAAGGTTAGATTCACGTGTATACAGACGCCTCGATTGACCTTATCAAGCGGACTGCCACGGTAGGGATTACTATTCCCGAAATAGGCTATGATATATCGGGAAGGTTCAATTTCGTATCGTCGTCGACAACGGCAGAGCTCGTTGCCATCTTGGCTGCTCTCGAGTCTATTAAGAACACCTTGTCACCAACAAAAGCCGTCGCTTTCACAGATTCATGAGGTGCTCTTCCGCAGCTTCAGAGCCTTCATAATGCAACTTCTCTGCTGGCGAGAGTCGCGTCTGAGGCAGATGCAGTTGAAGACATGGGATGGTGCCCTGCTTTGCAATGGATCCCGTCTCATGTCTTGATTTCTTACAACGAACGGGCAGAACTGCTGGCTGCAAAGGCACATGACGATCCAGTCCCATGCACCTTCTTGCAGGATCGCTTCAACGAGGTTCATCGATTCATCCGTGAGATCCTCACAGAACGGCATCCACATCCTGAAGTCGCAACCGGGAGGTTACCCACATGGTTCCCTGCTTGCCTCCTAAGGCTCAGACAAGTCTTCTGCACAGGCTTCAGGCTGGTTGCCCGTACACTGCAATGCGGCTCCACATGATGCGTCGCAAAGCGGATGTTAACTGCCCCACCTGCGGCGACCCAGATGGCACAGCACATGTTTTTCTGGTTTGTTCCACACATCATGAGGCCAGGAGAACTCTTTTCCATGACTACACACTATCTGGCCTGCCATATGGAACTGTTACGGAACTTTTGAACCCCGGAGGAACCAGAGGAACAACGGAGAAAGCCTTCCGCGCTCTTCTGCGCTTTCTTCACGACACTGAGCTCGCGGATAGACTGATTTGCTTCCACTGCGCTCCCCAATTAAAGGCTCTGAACTGCGTTGATAACTAACTGGGCTTAAATTTACACTAGATTAGTTAGTAAAAATTGAGCATTTAACATTAAAGAAAAATTATATCTTCCCTCTTAATTGAGGCCCACACATCTCCTGGTTTTCCCTTTCCCGACACCTCATAATAAAAAAACAAACAAACTAAATTATGGAGAGGCGGCGCCGTTCAGGCACTTATCTCTTCTTCCACCGTGCGCTCATGTGGTCCCGGTTTTATCTGAATACTCAAGCCAGGTTTAAGTTTATTCACGGGGCAGTGGGCGAGAACTGGAGGTGTGCTTTATTGAGAAGTTTCCATGGGTAGAGCTTTTTTCGAAGGTGCGCGTAGATCCTCGAGCTCTTCGTGCTCTCGGATTGCGCGAAGCCCGTTGTGGTACCTAAAGTCGTCACGAGGGGAGGAGGGTTTTCGCATCGACTACACTATACCGTTTTTTTTTTTATTCTTGCAGATTTGTTTTAAAAAAGCCGTGAAACCTACACTTATGCGGTTTGTGCGAATGAGTTATTCGCCCAGGGGGACATTATGTGGGTGGCTAATGTTTGCGATAAGTCGGCTAATTAATTAAAATCCACCAATTAACTTTTAATTAGTGAAAATAGACATATGATTCCAATTAGAAACTTGCTGAGCATCGTCCAAAACCCCTAAATCAGTAATTTTTAGAAAGACTTTGAGCGCGTGTGAAGCGCAGTAGTGCGCTGAAGTTACCACTCGTGGAGCAGGTACAAGCCTGGGGCTAGATAAGAGACGGAAAAATTGCGCAGGAGCCTCCGAAACCGCTAGCCTCTTACCTGCTCCACGAGTGGTAACTTTAGTGCACTACTACGCTTCTCACGCGCTGAAAGTCTTTCTGCAAATGACTGATTTAGGCGTTTTCGATGACGCTCAGCAAGTTTCTAATTGGAACCATATGTCTACTTTCACTAATTAAAAAGTTAATTAGTGAGTTTTAATTAATTAGCCGACTTATCGGAAAGATTAGTCACCCACATAATGTCCCCCTGGGCGTATAACTCAATCGCACAAACCGCATAAGTGTAGCTTTCATGGCTTTTTTTAAAACAAATGTGAAAGGAAAAGAAAAACCTGTATATTGATTGTCATGCGTAGTCGTGACGTCATGCTACCATTACGCTATCCGTTGGTGCGTTATGAGTTTATGAGCTGTCACGTGACGTCATGAGCACGTGAGCACTGGAGCTACGCTTCGTCGCTCGAGAGCGAGTTGCGCGCCGGTGACCGCCTTTCCCGTGAGTTTTACTTGCGCTCCTGCTGGTTCCTTTTACCTCCTCGCACTGTTGGCGCTAACGCGTTACGAGTAACCGCGTTACTGGTTGTACGTTTTTCGGCAACCTAATAACGCAATCGATACATTTTCAGGACAGTGACGCATAACGCGCTTGCTACTTATTACGAGTAACGGTTACCGTACGTTTCGTCTTCCCAAAACACACACATAAAAGAAAAACATTTTATTTTATTTTTTTGTGTTTTAATGCACCAAGTTTTGTAAATTGTTGCGTTGTTTTGCCTTTTTTATGTTTCTACTTGTGAGTATTCAGGTGGAACCTTAGCAGAATTAAGTAATTACGTTCCGTTTCGGCATGGACATAACGTTTTTTGAACGCTTACAGACGCAAACGTAACATATGCGTCACTTTTTATCTGGAACTTTAACTCTTAACCCCGCTCCTTTTATTTTGAGGTAAAGTAGGTCGATAACTCATTCCCTTTATTTGCAAATAACGAGTAACGTTGTTTTTGTTTTTGTTTTTTTAACGCTGCCTTTTTGTGGCGCCAAGTAAAGGCGCCAGAAAAACTGCGGCCATGTGGCGCCACAATACGCCGCAAGGGCTGTGCATCGCGGGGTCTGGGGTTCGATTCCTTTGAGACGCCTGGCAATTCTCCCGTGGTTCGAATAATTATCCCGAATTATAAATAGGTATGCCCTCTCTAGGAATGCTTATGCGTTGCCTGGTATGGTATATGTATGTTGTATTTTGTCTTGGCCTGCCTGTAACACATTTCTGTCGCATTCAAGCGTAACGCTTCGCGAATGAAATCCAGCCCACCAAAACACTCGGCGTCAAATTATTATGCACGTACGTAATTTAAGAGGGAAGTCGTAATGCGCCGGATCACACTTAGTGGAACGAAGGAGCACATATTAAGACGCGTATTGAGCTCTACCGGTGCATAGCAACTCTTCTGTCACGCGGGCATTTCTACTGGCATTCGATCGACCGGCCAATCAGTTAGGGATCACGACCTCAATAGGTTTTTGAAGAGCACTCGAAATTTCCGTGTCATAGGGACTCGCAAGACTCAATAATGAAAACGCTTATTTCAGAGCCGCCGAAAGGAGTAGATGGACAAATGAATTGGTGAATTAAAGCACAACCCTTTGAATCGGACGGCTGTTTGCACCACCTCAAACTGAAGGAGGCTACACTATAGCCACTGACACGCAAAACCAATCACAAATGAACACCGCACAGTGTACGTTACCCTGCTGAAGTGTATGTAACGCGAATACATCGCGGGCACTCTCACCATCGTACGTGGTCTCCAAAGAGGAAATAATCGAAAATATGCAGATGAATGAACCGTACTTCATTGAATCCAGCCAGCGTGAGCAAAGTACGAGCGACTGCAGATTGCGTTCTGACGTTTGCAGAACCGTGCACTATGCATACGGTACAGTATTGACTCGGGGCGAGCAGCAATTATTTATGAGGTCTCGAAAGCGGCAGGCGCCAATATGCTGATCCGAGTACAAGCTCGTTCGATTGTTGACCCGCGCGCCGCCCGCTTTATCGTAAAGGCGTATCCGCTTCTAATTTGAGACGGCCTAGTTTTTTCTGGCGTCGTTCGCTTCCAACTGGACGCAGCCAAAAGAACGATAAAAATCCTCGAAGCATTGTGGTGGTAAAACGGACTTGCTTGAGATCGCAAGCAGGATAGAGACAGTGCAGCAATAGATGAAAACGCTATACATAGAAAACGAGAACGTTAAAAGAGTGAAATGAGTGATTGATATCGGGGAATGCAGGACCAATACATCGATCTCTAAAAGTATTATGGATCTGCTAAGGCGAAACAAATCGGAAAAAAAGGCTGCGAGAATACAAGCCATATTTACATACTTTGCTTGTTTACGAAATACACAGTACAAATGTCGAGAATAAATGCGAAGAGCAGCTTTTTCTGTTCGCAATTTGCTTCCTAAAAATGGAAACTATGCTATCTCAAGCGAAATATAATTGTGGGGCTACATGGAATGGTGGTATAAACTGACATGTACCTTTTTATATTTTGTTTTATACCTACAACGAATAAAATGTATACAGTTTTTGCTTTGTATTTATTACGATGTATAATCTTTTAGAGATACGTATTCGCGACGTCGGATAGAAATGTATTATTTGGCGTGCGAGTGCGAGTTAAATGGTTGGTTTCTTGAGAAGCTTTACTGCTGTACTTTATTGTGCTGACATTTCACGCAGTCCCACGGGCGTAAATGCTAGTGTGTATTATGCGCCAGCTAAATGGTTAATAAATGCATACAGCAATTAAGTTTAGACTAGGATTTGCATTATAGAAACCAGCCTAAAAATTAAACTTGGTAAGAGATGAAAGGGCTCACATTTGATATGTCCTTGTACCGTAGTAGAGCCGCGTACAACAAAAATTAATTAAAAAATATTAAAAAGGTTAGCAAAGGTCGTTATAAATTGGTCTCACCCGAAGTTAAAGTTACAAAAGTGAGTTAAGGTAGCAATGCAGGCGAGTTGGTCCGTGATTTAATAAATTAAAAGCAGCGCGCAAAAAGACAGGGACAAAAAGAGGAGCACACAGGAAGCTCATCCCGTGTTCTTCTTTCCTGTCCCTGTCTTTTGCGCGCTGGTTTTCCTTTATTACTAAAGTGTCTCGAAACGTCAATCAGTCGACCTCATGTTGAGCTCAGGGACCGCTAAATATAAAATGATTGCGATAAGAACGTGTCGCATGGCGTTAAAATCATAACTAAATATATAAAACAATACTATTGTATGACATATTTTCTGGAAATTGAATAGGGAATTAAAAATTCGTGTCACAATCTGAATTGTTAAAAAAATAGTTTACAATTTATGCGTCAAGTAGCTTTTGGTGTGGGGGAGAGGGAAGCGGGTGAAGTAAAAGGTTGGTGTTATGATTATGGGAAGACTGTGTTGGTGGTAACACGTTACATTTTTTCGGTTATCGTGTGACGTACTCGTTGCATCTTGAAAACAGTAACGGGTAACATACTAACTTCAATTATTTCCAGTAACGAGTTACTCGTTGCATATTCTTCCCAAAGTTTAAAAAATTACGCTTCCATTTTTTTTTTTTTGGTGGGTCCAGAAACGAAGTTATGTGCACTTTTGAGTTTTTTTTTTTCGTTTTTCTTTGCGGGTTTTTTTTTGTGAGTATTTGGGTGAAACCATAACAGCGGTAATGTAATTATGTACAATTTCCGCATGGATATATATATATATATATATATATATATATATATATATATATATATATATATATATATTATATATGGCGCTTATGCATACTCGTGACGTCAAAACAGCAAAACGTGTTAATTCATACTTAAAATAAGCAACGCAAAAGTAACGTGCGTTACTTTTCATCGGTAACGGTAGCGCGTTCCTTGTATTTGCAAGTAACGTTCGTCGGTAACGCGTTCAATTTTTCGGCAAGTAACCTACAAAGTACCGTAATGCGTTTCGGTTTACGCTACTTTTTTCGGTAACGCCTTCAACTGTGGGAAGACGAGATGGAAGAAATTTGAAAATTGAAACGCGTAGAATATTTCTTCTATATGTGAATGATGAGCATTGGATATAAAAGGCTCGTAAAGAGTTCTTGCAGTGACTGCGTAGCGCTGCATGGAACTGCTTGATCCCATTTTTTATGTAATATACAAACTTTTCAGCGTTAGAAAATAACGTTGCCAAAACGCATTACAAAAAAAAAAATGCGTCCCGGGACGTTATCGACTGGACACTGCCCACGGGGCCACCATCCGCTATATTTTGTTGACCTGGTACATTTCGAACTTTGGTGGCCCTAACATTGCGTGTCACGGACGCAGCGGGGCTTTTTCACGGGTGGTGCCTCACCCCCATTGACTGGCATAAGAGATTACGAGAGCCGTTTGACAGCCCATTTGAGATCGAGCCTGGTTATTTCAGTCAACCTATATCTAGTCGGCCAGGCATTTTCAGCTGGGATTTCTCAGCTTGGTAACGATGCTCATCCAGATCGAAACGGGCATGGGTGGAGATTCACCCACTCCTGCCCGTTTCGGTAGGGTAGGCGATGAAAATGGGACTGAATCCTGTATTGTTGTATTGTTTGTATGGCTCCGTTGCGTGCGCTACAATTTCGAACACGTACATTGTGTAATTTAGGCATTGTTCGCTCTCTTTGGTGTCAGTTTCGTGGATCAACTTTATGATAACACACTGGCAATCTGTCAGAAAGAGGTTGCTGTGGAATATCGAGTGCACAGATTTCATCGAAGCACGCATCCCGGCTCAATCACCGGAGTCGCTTGGCACGACCCCGGTGAACCCGCGAAGCGGCTAGCCTCGACGAACGCGATATTGTGATTTTTTTTCCGTCAATATTTGTGTAATATATTGGAAAAAATAAATGGTTTGAATCTTTTATTCCTCATAATTTGCGTGTTGTCGAACTGCAAACCAATGCCCCGAATTGTTGTTTTGCAGCTTTACGACACGACATGGACGAACCAGGGAGCGGAAATACAGTGTAGATACGATGCGGTTGCCAAGGAGATATGCACGCGCTAAGTGGGGCAGTTCATCGGACGCGCTGGACCGCGCTGGACTGTAAACACGGTCATTCGGACGCTTCTCTGCGCGGCGTAGCGTAGCGCAGTGGCCGACGAATGTCGGTCTGCGCCAGCGCACATTGCGTCCGTCAACGTTGGAGTATAAACAGCCCTTTAAGCTGACACTACATAAGCTCCGCCTTCAGCGCGAGCTCGCTGGCTTCCGCAGTGCTTTGGTTGCGCGTGTCTGCGCGTTCAAACATCTGTTATCAAGGACAGAAAGCTTGCACTGAACGCGCGAGCCTCTTGTCTAAGCTTAAGGGTGAACGGCGTGTAGAATGTGAGTATAGGCCTGTTGCATGCCGCCAGGGGCGCGAGTGCGTCCGCCAGACTAGAGTTCCATTATAGGCTCCCTACGGGAGCCAGAGTTGCGCGTTCATCCCCGTAGCGCCGTCTTTCCTGCACGGCATGTTGATCCTGCTCCTTACGTGACTGAATTCGGCAAATAGCGGCGCCGCGCGTTCGAGGCGCGCGGCGCGCTCAAAAGCAGGGGAACGTACTGTCGGGGCGCGTGCAACGTCTACTTTCCTGCACGGCATTTGATCCGGATCCTCACGTGATCGAATCTCGGCGATTAGCGGCGCACCGGCACGTTGAAAACAGACGCGCAACTCTGGCTCCCGTAGGGAGCCTATACAGGAACTCTACACTAGACTACACCAGACGCGACCATGTAATGTTGAGTTCGTCGTCTGCAAGACGCGACAAGAAAGGCGGCGTTGTAGCGTTCGATCAACCCCGAGTCACGTTCGAACGCTAGCGTCTGTAAACGTCTGTTCATGCGCGCAAAATAAAAAAAATAAAATCAACACAAGAATGTACGGCTTGTGGCCTTAGCGTCGTACCGAAACTCCAAGAATGCATTCATTTCAGCTGTTTTGTTAATGTTGTCTTTCATATCACCTTTCAGCAACGTAAACGCGCAATCAAAACAGGACCTAGAAATATGCGATTTTCCGATCGGCAGGGTCGTTGCACAAAACTTCCGAGCTATACTGGCGGGAGATATTCTCGGTGTCGCAAAATACCCGGTTTAAAAAGTGCTTGCCGTCTAGTAGCTGCTGCGTGAGTTATCTGAGTCCGCCATAGCTTGACCAGATCGATGCTCTGACCATGTCTCGAATGCGACTCACGAGGGCTGCGTCTGCGTTCAGAGAGAAGTCGGATCCAACCACGATCACAACCGTCATCTTCAAGAAATGGCCGTTGACAATGTTAGTTAATGAGGCTTCCTAAATGGTCTGTTTAAGAGAATATGTCAAGGCATAATAAACAAAAAAAAGTCTGGTAGAACGAAAAAAAAAAAAGACCAGAAACCAACGCTATGCACGCAGAAACTGTGGGAGAGGAGGAGACGAGAGCACGGGGGGATAGTAGAACGGCGAGGTCCAGTTGGTATGATTAGGGGGTAGACCTAAAGCTAACTGCACCCGTCGAACGCGTTCCAATGCGAAAGCTTAACGTCGGACGCCGGCGTTCCGCCTTCTAACGTGTTCGACGGGTACAGTGGAGACAAAGGCAGCTAACTTTAGGTCTACCCACTAAACGTATCAGCCAGAGCTCGGCGTTCTCACATCCCCACGCGTCTCTTCCTCTCCCATAGTTTCTGTCCGCATAGGCTTAGAGTATCGCCACTCCATCCATCAATGTTCTTGCTGGTGCCGTCATTTTAGTGCTTACTACAGAGCGGGCGCAAGTGGCGATCGTTGCAATTCAAAAATGCCGCCTCTCGAGCTTTAGGCATACACTGCTAAAAAAAGGGGTGTCATGGAGGTACACTCCATAGGGGGTGTATGTGCTTATCACATATACTACACCCTTTGGGGGAACACTTGCACACCCCAAATATGGGAGTACGTGTACACCCGTTGGTGTGGTGCACATGTACACCTTTTTCTACAGAAATCTCACACGAGGGGAACACAGGTGCACCCCATTCGATGGTGTACGGCTACACCTCTTTCTACACCCAATGAAATGAAAGGGAACACAGATGCACCCCGCTCAATAGTGTACCATTACTCCCCTTTCTACACCTACTGCTCTCAAAGCGAACACAGGAGCACCCCGTTCAATAGTGTACTGTTGCACCTCTTTCTACAACCACTGCATTTGAGGAGAACACAGATGCACACGATTCAAAGGTGCATGGTCACACCACTTTACGCACCCACTTCATAACTAACTTTATAAATATATTTAAGACATCAAGGAAACCCTTAAAAAACGTATGCGCCCCGGTGATAGCAAAAAGGCAGGTAAAGGGACACACGGGATTGTTTTCAAATCTCATAAAAGTTTATTAGACAGCTTATTCCGTAAACAAGTACAAACTTGCAAGCAATCCGTGATATTTGAAGAGTGTACGAAGAACCTGTTACACACCTGAGAAGATTACTAAGCAAACAAGAAACGCAAGTGAGTCTTAGGCAGTGTCTATTCTCCAAGCAGCCGGCAGAAGTTTTTCCACGAAATTCCACCAGCAATCGCCATTCATTCATCGAACGAAGTTTCATCGACAGCTGTATCCGCGAAGTGACGTGTACGTGGGGACAGGTTGGTTAACATTTTCGTAATAAGCCGCCGCAGACTGTCGCCACGAAGCGGCGTGAACGGGTGGGCTGAGTCGGTGAGCACGCATTTCAGAGATACACTCGCGACAAAATGTCCCTACAGCGTGCATTTCGCGTAACGAGTGACGATGAAACGTTAGTGTCGATGAAACGTGTCTACAGAACGTGTATCAACGAAAACGTGTTTTCACAAAACGCCAAGAGATTAAGAAAGTCAGTATTCTACCTGCAGTCGTCACATAATTGTAGTCAGCTAATGGCAAGCGACTGCCGATAGAATTTCGGGGAAATTATTCTCCCGGCTGCTAGAAAATAGACATTGCCTAATTCTAGAGGTAATCCGGAACGGAACGGTCAATTGTTGCAAAGAAGTAGGTTGCAGAGCACTTACGATGAAAATACCGGACTCGAAATATGTAATCCGAAATATATGTCGACACGGGCACTGCAGCACAACACAAACACAAAAACGAGAAGAAAGGGGTCCATGAAGATTCAACACGATGTGGCAGAAGCAGTAATTTGCCGAACCGAACACAAAACGCATCACATGAATTCCTTGGGCTTTTCTGAAGAAATCGCTTGTTGCGTAGGACGTTTCAAACACTGGAAATCTTGGTACACTCGAATACGTTGTCGCGGACGAAATCTACGGCAGCCCCGCTGGTCGCAGCGCAGCACACAAGAAACTAGGCCGGGAGTCAGACATTCCGAGGTCGGGAAAAGCTACTACGTCATCCGTGTGTCCTGGCTTTGGCCGATGTAGTTTTCCTCTATCCCGGACTGTTTTAATATTTCCGAAGGACAGTAAGAGCGTTTCCTGTGATTTCGGATAAAACTTGAGATAACTGCGGTCCGACGTTGGTCGCCGCGAGGGCGAGATATAATTTATCTCTCGCGGAGCGATTGAAGATAGCGTCCGTAGACGGTTCGTCTGCTGATGTAAGCGAAGAACACGGTTCGTCTAATACAAAACGTTATTCGCAAAAAAAAAATGACGTTACGTCGTTTGCTATACTTCTGTTTCACCTTGTGTTGTACCGCAGGAAAGGCTACAAGCGCGAGCTCCTCGCTCTATGGCACACCTCTCCTGCACAAGCTCTCGTGACTTAAGAGCAGCTGCCAACGCTATGAGCTCGCGCTTCTAGCCTTCGCTCCGGTACAACATAAGGTGAAACGGAGTATAGCAGAAAGGGAGAAAAAAGTTGTTCTTCTGCTACAAACCCAGCGCCGCGGCGAAGTGAGATTGGACGCCGGCTGAACTTGTGATCGTCTGCTAGTTCACGTCGGTAGCCATTGGCACCTCGCTCTTCGTTTGCAAATCTCAAGGTTGTTCTGCTGCCGTAGACAAATCGACATTTACCGTTGGATGAAGTTCTAAGGACAATCACATCAGAGGTCGCGAGACTGTCTCGCTATCTGTATGTTGATGAGACGTTCTCACCAAAATATTGCGCGATTGTGAGCTAGCGAATGCATAAAAGATGTCTAATAGGTTGATTACGTGCAAGTTCTGGCGTCCAATCAAGCAGCCGAGAAACGCTCTCGCTTTCACCTTGACCAAAATCGGACCCCTGGTGCAACAATGATTTTGAGCACTGGCTGTAGTGTACTCTAATCTGAGGCGTAGCTCGTGGCTCTTACCGGAAACTATACCTTATCTCACAAACAACTGCAGTGCAGACAAAGGCATGGGCACGAGTGCGTGACTTTGGAAAGTTCCTTCTATACACGAGTTCTCGTACAAACAAAAGCATTCTCCCCAGTTAAGCCCAGGAGGATGCTTTTGTGCCCTTGTCTTTACTTCGGATATTTGTGAGATGGAGTATAGAGCCACTAAATATCGTCCGAGCTTTCCGATGTGGTATCAAACGCTGAGGAAGTCTCACATACGAATCGTAAGAATCGCCAATGCACCCCTTTCAAAACTCCGTCGAGCAACATTGTCGTCTGCAATTTCTTGGAGTGCAAAGCATCCAGATAGGGTCCGAGTCCTTGCCGAAGACTGACGTAGCATGTCGTTTTCGATACGAGCCGTGCTTGGCTCACGCGGAACGCTGACTCAGCCCTCGTGCCCCTTACATGTTCAGAGCGCGTGCCAAAACAATGTTGGACTCGAATAATTGGAGCTGCAGATACCAGACGGCGCGAACATTCTAAAAGGGTCTATACGGAGCGGAAGTTTGCACACGGGTTGCGATGACGTCGAAAGCTGAGCTCAATTATTGGCTCATTGAAAACAATAGTGGGTAGACTTTTGCCACCCAGCGTTGAGGTCTACCCACTATCCTTTCAATCAAAGCCAATCAGAGCTCGGCGCCGCTCTGACGTCGCCGCAACTCCTGCGCAAGCCTGCGGACGACGTGTCTTCTCATTGCATACACCCTGTACTCGGCACCAAAAATGGCGACCCGTCTGAGAGACAGTCGCGAAACGGTGTGTCGGCACTCTGTTAGCAGCTTATTTAGAAGGCGCCAAACTTGTGCTCGCGGGGTTAAGGCATGTGCGCAAAAGGCATGCAGTCTGCAGTCTGCAGATACATTCCGAGGTCTCCTTCAATGGCAGAACATGACAAACATGTTTGAACATGCTTCATTTGCTATCCGCAGAAAATTTGGTCGTCATGTCTTCAGCGAACGCCGTGTCTTATGTTTGATGTACGAGCAGCGTGATTAAGGCTTTGCGGAAACCTAAGAAGAGCCGGAATTACAGCGAGAAAGCGACATGGAGTCGGAAGCGCGTACGGGCGCACAGACGCGCGCAAAGGTACACACGAATGCGAAGAGAAGGAAAGAAAGAAAGACTAAAAAGAAGGGCGATCATCGGAGCCCGCAGAGCCATCTTGCCCGAGCTCTTAGAGGCTCCCTGTGATGAACGGCGCCGGGTTCGGGTCCACCGGCTCGGGTTATCGCCGGGGCTCCAGCTCCGGCGGAGGCCCCGGTCTCGCCGGGCCATTCCTCTCGGCGCTCTTTCGCGGAAGTGAGCAGCTTAGGCTCGGGGCTACAGAAGCGAGCGACAAGGCGAGCGCTACATCTACTCCAGCGGCGATAGCGCTGCCGGCATCTGCTGCAGCGGGAAAGGACAATATTAAGACGCCCAAGAGGAGGTGGGAACGGTCCCTCGGGGCATCCATCCAAAGCGAGGAAGTCGAGCAGGCTGTGCACTTCTTCCGAGAGAAGCGCCAACGGGGCCCTGATGGATTCGTGTCCTTTTCCTAACGCAAAAGTTGCAGCAAGTAACAATCTGTCTTTCTCTCGTCGTTTCGCGATTATAGTGAAATTTCACGTGAGTTGACGTCACTTCCGCAAAAAAGACATGAAACGTTCGTTGCTTGACCTGAATTTGAAGCCTGGCGCAAGCTTAAGGAGTCAGACCTTTTGACTCTCCGTCGCATGGGCGCTGCCATCTTGAAATCATATGACGCGGCCGCCATAAGGTGGCTTCAACTCGTCGCTCCTCTCCACTCGAGGGGCCTTGGCGAAGGCTTCGTATTCGAGTTTCTGAGCGCAGCTCTTAAAAGAACACTGACAGGATATTTATGCTCGCCGAGGTTTTTAGCTCTACATGACATATGAGTGCCCAACTACCGAGAACAGAATTTTCGGCTCGAAATTCAGTTTCTTTCCGCCCGAAACCGCCGATCAAGAACTGGCCGGTTTGAGTCGCGCTCACTCTTCTTCGTGGTCACGGGCCGTTTTCTAAGGTTTAGGCACAAACTCCAGATTTAATCAAAGTCGTGGGTCATTGAAAGCACGCACTCAACATTAAAAAAAATAAAACCCTTTTGTATTGTAACCTCAAATATGTTTATAGAAAAAAAAAGTGGCACAGTTACGTGACTTTTGCCAACTCTATCCTCCTCTATATTTCTTCTTCCTCCCCAGTCCAGTTTCGGTTTCGGTTTCGAGCAGTTGCGTTTTTGTACTCTATTAAAAAAATATATGTGACACTGTAGCACAATAACAATGTGCGAGGACACTAGCAGAGTTCCAGAGAACCGTTCTTGCACTCCCGATACAGTATACGATGGGCAATCCGGTGCAGCGCACTGCGCATATGCGAGTCTTCCGCGGTGGCGCATGCGCATTTCTCGCACACGGGAGTGGCCCATCGTGCCGCATCGGACGTCCAGAAACGGTCCCCCAAAACACTCCATGCTGCCTCGAGGCGTGTCTTCTTCCTTGCGTGACGTCAGCAATCGCCAACGCAACAACTGCCCGCAGACGTGTCCGAAGCACGCACACGTACGAAGCAGCAGACCTGCTTTAAGGCGCGTGTCCGCAGAGGAATTCTTGTCGTCATCGCCTGCGGCGCGAACCTCCGTGTCTCTTGTGCGATGTATGGGCGGTCGAAGCGCGAGGCAACGCCATAACAGCATCGTCCGCGTTGTGGGTCGGTGTACATCCCAGACCAGTACGTGCGCAGGATAACGAGCTTCTGCGAACAGCCATCGCGCTGTGGAACGCGCGAGAGTGCGCGAGAGTAAAACTGCGCTCGTGAACAGGGACTCCGGAACCGGCAGGGCAGGCGGGCTAACATTGGATGAACGATACCGAGAAGAAAATCAAAATTCCTTGAACACCTAAGCACTTTCAGGCTGAGTTGTGAAAGCGAAAGCATGAATGTC
>JAZHYW010028351.1:0-10741 GCA_037355805.1 Ixodes ricinus | reverse complement strand
AAACAAAAAAGAAGAAATAAAGTGGCAGTTTTGCACTTCCCATGTCCTATATCGGCCTGCTCTTCATCTGAATACTGGTTTGCAAACTCGCCCGCTCCCAGGAGTGGAGCAATGCCCATCTATCCTGGGAAAAGTGGCGCTAATCATTTTTGTGAAACGCTCGAGACACGTGCCGCGCGCCACTTCTGGGAAGAACTAGAGCCACTAAATGAGCTGCGCTATAGAGTATCGGCACTCTGTTCCCCAACATTGTTGTGGGCGCCGATCTTGGTGCTGGCGCAGCGCACAAGCATCAAAATATCTATAGTTTCAGGTTTGTGTACACAAACCTGGAACTCAGGTTTGTGTAGCGAAACGGTCCATTGAGTGACGAGCGGCTGAATCCCCCTAAGGTTATGGTTGGTGCCACTTGCACGCGCTCCAGCTATTCCCCATTACAGCTGCCAGGTGAACTTATCGCTTATTATGCACACGTGCGGTCCTTACCTTGACTATGACGTCCGCCTGCACCGCCACCTAAATCTGTTTCAGAGGTTTCTGGATGCTTGACATCGTTGAGCAAGAGTTATCGTTGCAACCTCTTCATACTTCCGATAGCCGTTTGATAAACTGCTTCCATCGATTACGCACTTTCCGAGCCAAAAACAAAGATGGTAAACAACAAAAAAAAAGTCAAATTAGGTGTAGAGCGTGTTGGTAAAGTTGATTTGACACAGAAAGAATAATACAAACTCGGGATAAGGCAACACATCCTTCAACTCCGCAACATCGTGAATGAACTTCAAAGCCTTCTTTGCAATTTCACCTGGCAATTAAAAAATAAGAGAAAGGAAAGCGGAAGAGAGAAAGGAAAGTGTAAAGATAAATTTGTAAAGAAAAAAGTCATTAAAAGTATATGATATGAGAGAAAAGACTGCACAATCAGTTTGAGGGGGAGTGATTAGAAACTACGCTAGTTCCGGAGTCAAGTAGGCGATCCTGTCTTTGGAAAGAACAAGTGAGGGCGCAGACACGTTATTGTCAACTGTGTTGATGGTGAGTAATTCACTGATTTCCCTGGCAGATATGTTAATATACGTTCCCGAAATTCTAGTGTTCTCGAAACATGGAACACAGTCATTGCATGTGCGGACATAGAACGACAATGAGGTAATAGACTGCTGAATCCTGTGTACACTTCCGAATCACGCTTTCCGAGCCAGTTGGTTGAAAGACATGCTCGTCGTCTTTTGTACCGAGTTTGTTTTATTCTTTCCGTGTAAAGTCAAAGCAAAAAAGTCAACCTTTTACTTTTTCCCGGCACTGCCAGCTCCACCTCCTCACCTAGGCACCTACCCTCACCAGGTCTGCTCGAAGATCGGTATGTCAAAACTGCCGAAGCGCACCACTAATGAGTGATCAAACAATGTGAATGACACAATAAGATACAGAGCCGATGTACTTAAATTTTGTTTTAATTGTAACAAAAATGGTTTTATAAAAAATTAAAAAAAGATACCGGACAATTGGTGACATTTGCGGCTGTTTCCTGCCTATGCAAGCAAGTCTCAATGTATCACGTCTGGCACATCTTTCATTGATGCAATGCGCCTCCTAACTCTGTCAGCAAAATACACCAAGAACTCTTGTTTTTCATCTTTCCAGCGCGTCAGGGTCATCAGCTGGTGAATAGTTCTATTTTCTCAAAAGCAACACTGCTAAACCACGACAGCAAAGCTTTTCTCTTTTTTTTTTTTATAGTGTCTCGAATATAATGGGATCTGGCTATTTCGCGAACAAACCCGTTTTCATTAGAAAAAAGAAAGTGTAAGGTATAAAAAAGGGTGGGGGGAGCAACACCTTTGATTAGCAAACGGCCGTCGTAGGTGGAGATTTCAAGTTTTTCATTTCTTACATTTTACTCAAGTAAGTTTGTTGAGCGACATTTTCATGCCCTTGATGCACGTTCTGTCGGCCCCCCTGTCCAAAACTTTAGCTTGATACGCTTAGAAACCGATTTATTCCGTCGCTTCAAAGGATTCCTTTGACTCACTCTGTATGTTTAGAGCAGACATGCTTGGAAGATGCCCGAGACGTGCCCAGAAACAAATCTTTCATCACCTTGGCAACGAGCACCGTATCTCCTGCATGATATGTGAAGAGTAGGCCTGCGGGTTTACGACGTGTTGAGCGGATTTTAATATGCCACAGCCACACGTAATAACACCTTGTCATGAGCCTTCATATGGGGTCGTATTGTTGTCGGTCGACTAAAACACAAATGTCTGAACCAGACTTCAGGGCGGCAGCCGACAATATATATAGCTTCATTAAAAATATATAATAATAATATGTAGAACTTGCATGGTCATCGGTTTGAGCGAGTATCTTTCGTGGACAAGTGCGTGTATCGTTTCAACTTGTTTGTATGCTTTGTACACGTTATGTTCTTGGAAGCGTAGACCGCAGATTCCCGGAAGGCCATCAATGGGATCCGCTCCTAAAGTCCGTTCTGCGCGCTGCCTCTGCGTAACTTCCGGAGTCTGTCAGCGACAGCAGCCACCAGGCCAGCACCCTTGCCGCTTCCGTCTTCGGCCAGCATCAGTTTAAACTGCACAAAAAGCCACTCGTGAATACGCAACTTTTCACTTTAGATTGGGGCGTAATAGGAACAACATAGCAGCGCTCACTCTACCGCCGCTCTATCGATTAAGGTGTTCATTTAGAGCCAGCACCCTTATGCCGGAGGTCACATTGCTTATACATCAGACTAGAGCTGAGACACCAGACGCCTATTGGAGCTTACAAACTTCCGGCTGTAAAAACATACACACGACAGAATTATTACGCACATTATCGGCGCATATTACCTGGCGTCATACATGTAAGACACACTGATGAGGTGACAGCGTCGCGCAGGGATGACACAGCACTCGTATTCAATCGATGCTCCGACACTGAACAAATTGCGTTTATGTTTTGTGGTGTCATGGGCCGATATACAGTGACGTCTCGTTAATATGGACATCTCCGTTCCACCAAAAAATTTTCCATAATGTGAGTTGTCCATAATAACGACTCAAAACTGCATGTATTCTCCTAGTTGGTCCCCAAAAATGGCGTCCATATAGCGGGGTATCCATATTAACGGGGTCCATATTAACGAGACGTGATTGTACATCCAGCTTTCATTGTAGTTTGGGTCACTTGACTGTGGTCACCCTCTTTTACCAGCCTTAACATGTTTGATAAAGCCAGATAAAGCACATTTTGCGGGGAAGAGCGCGACGTTTTGTTCTGGCGTGGTGTTTTGCCGCCAGTTTTTTTTCCTGAAGTCCCGCGCCCTCACGCTCTTCGGTCGCGTAAAATGCCGCCACTAGCAAGAAACACGAAGCACACCTTTTATTTAGAATAGTCCATTGCTTGAAATGTGGAAAGAAAATAATATCTAACGGGTGCTTTGTGTGCTCATCGATTTTATTTTGTGCATAACGAACTGCCTCGCTCTTTTTGTCATTCACGGTAAAAGCAGAACCATGCTTTTTTTATGTGGTTTTAGTGGTCAAGAGCGTATTCGTGAGCACACGTGACAAGCCGACACCAAACCAGATGTGCTTAACGTTTCGTAAGGTTTTTTTTCAGCAGAGCTGTTAAGCTCTAGTTTTCCCAGGATCGTGTCCCCCGCAAAGAAATGAAGACACCGAACTCTGGACACCTACCGCCATCTATGAGCGACGGCGGCAACCAGATACGTGGCTTGCCGCCGTCGCTAATAGATGGCGGCAGCCTTTTCCACTCTGGCTTGCCGACTTGCGGCCGGCAATTACTTTCCATTGTACAGCTCTGACTGGTCTTCCTTCTTCACCAGAGTGGAAAGGCTGAAAGTTTTTTTGTTTTGTTTTGTTTTTAAGGACACGATTCGAAGTTAAAGCACACCGCTAATACGTCATACAAAATGCAGCCTGTAGACAATGTTTGTGGCCTTACTCGTATGAAGGACCTGTCAGATTGGGCATACAAAAACCGTCTACAGATATGCTCCAAGTGTACAAATGAAGCTAACATGCTTAAAACATGCCCGAGGCGAGACCGCAGTTACTTTGGTCATGTCTGCAACGAACACCGTCTCTTTTGTTTAATGATCAATTTAGCCAGTGCAGTAGAACCGCTAGCCTGGTGTCTTTTAACGCGCACCACGCAGCATAGTGATACACGACCGCACGCCGGTACGATGCTCATCCAGCATCGAAACGGGCAGCGGTGGGATGGAACCCAGGATGCCTGGGTTCTGCAGCGCGAGCTTTCGGTCCGGGTGGTTCTCACTCGAGCCTGTTCTAGTTTCGACCTCTCGTTTGGACCTTCTCGAAAGAACCATCCTCAAAACGTCCTTCTCGATTGGGGCCGCCGCATTTGGTCCGTTCTCGTTACATCCTTGCTTCATTCCTAAAATTTAAAAAAATAAAACTTTCAGCTGTTTTATTTTGGTGAAGAAGGAAGACCAGCGAAGCTGTACAATGGAAAATAATGGCCGGCCGCATGTCCGCAAGCCAGAGTGAAAAGGCTGCCGCCATCTATTAGCGACGGCGGCAACGACGTATCGTGGCTTGCCGCCGTCGCTCATAGATGGCGGTAGGTGTCCAGAGTTCGGTGTCTTCATTTCTTTGCGGGGGACACGATCCTGGGGAAACTAGCCCTTAACAGCTCCGCTGTGAAAAGAAATCAAAAGGGGGCACTTCGAAGTGTCGGTGTTGTAGTTTGGTCACCGCATATCCCCGAAGACGCTTCTTTAGGTCTCCCCCCTCCCCTCCCTACACGCACGCCCTCACATCTACAGGAAACACGTGTTTAGATCCCGCGGTTTGGCTAGTGGTTCCTGGAAGACGTCCGTTGTGCTCTTGAAACATGCAGCGAAGCGTCAGGACTCACTCGCTGGGTTGTCCCGATCTGGTTGCAGGCGCTGGGCAATAAAACACCGAACTGCTCTTTTGTGTCATAGCGCGGCTTCGTATGTCCCCCATTTAATTGCTCGGCCGCGGGAGGGTGCACTCGGAGTGGGCCGGTTCATATCCCTCCAAACCATTTTTTTTTTCTTTAAGTAAACAGCGGCGCACGCTACGAGCCATCGGAGTCAATAAAACGGCTGAGAACCACGTTCCATTCCGGTCATAGTGCGAACGGGATCAAATGAGAACGGTATCAAATGCGAATAAGTCCAAACGCGAAAAAAAAAAAAAAACCCGGTTTGGATGTTTTTTTAAGGTTCAAACGAGAATGTTCAAATAAGAAAGGGGGATTCGTACAATACCTACTCGAGCAATGATCTGCCCCGATGATCGGGTACTCAAGTTATAAATCGAATCTAGAGAAATAAATAAATAATAAATAAAAAACTCTGCGAAAGGAAAAAAAATTAAGAGAACGCGAATATCCCGAGCAACGCACGTATCCGTCGAGCTCATCCGGGTCTTGCTCCGTTTTGCCCCAAATCTGCGTATATTTACTTATTTACATCTGATACCTGCCGCCCGTTGGGCATTATGCTGGTGCAGGGGGTACACGAGTGCAAATATAATAAAAATATATGCACGTAACGAGCAAAAATAAACATGCACGTAAAAAGCAAAAAGACACACACGCGCATAATATTGAAATAGGTTTCCGTGATTCTTTCTTTTACCCAGGTTATCGGCTGCGAGCTGTTGTGCGTTAACACGTTCAGCCACCGATTCTCCTAGTGTATGGGACATTAGGAATATTAAGCCCCAGTCACAGTGCTCGTAGATCATACAAAAAGACACGATGTTGGCTGCAGGCATGATTACATAAATTATCTGCGGTCACGCCTTAATCATGTTCACTTTATACATGCGTCGAACCTGTCCGCAGATTATGACCAATGTGACAGGCGGTCATACAAGGAAGGCCTAAAACACTGTCTCGGCATCCCGTCGTTTGTATAATGTATCAGGCTTTGGGTAGGCCTCGCGAGGTGGCTTCATCCATCGGCAGCGCACTCACCGGTTTCTTAGGGGCGAGAACGGTCGTGTAGTCAGTCATGAGGCGATGGAACTTGGGATGGTGCTTGTACAGCGAGCCGTCGATGGCGACGGTCACGTTTGGCTTGTCCATGCGGTTCAGCAGATTCAGCGAGGCCTGCGGAAGCGCGCGGTCAAACCCCGGGCGCGAGGTGACGAGCAACAGTTGTAACTCACAGATCGAAACGAGCAGCGCTGCCCTGGCAGATACCACGCCGCAGACGTGTCTGACGATGGCGATGTCTTCCTCCGTGACTCGGATGTAGCCCATGCGGGCCAAGACCTCCCGGGCACGTCCTTCTCCGTCGTCTCTGTCGCGACAAGAAAAACAAAAATCCATGGTGATGTGGTCAGGCGGACAGTCTCAAGAGAGCTGTCGAGCGAGAGATGTAGTTATAACAACATTATTGATTCACGCGAAACAATCGAATCTGAAGTCCCCATTATTCTAGGACATGAACAGCGCAATAAGCGATGACAAATAGAAAGAGTAAGGACAAGCGCTGTCCTGTTTACTCGTAACACTTCTCCATTGCGTTCTCTGATTTTATTATACCATTGGTCAAATGTTTGGCATGGCTGTTGTCGATTAAACGTTATCATAGAGTGTACTTTGGCTACTTATATGATTGGCGATCGACCTCGTCATGCCTGGTGCCAGCAGGTGGGTGCCCATCTCTCGGGACGCGCCATCGGCCAGCCAAATCGAGCCCATATTTCTCCTTTTGTTTGTGCTTGATTGTTTCTATTTTCGACGGAGGATGATGCAGTTCCAAAGTTGCCCGAATAACGGGGCCCGCCTGCGACCAGACTTCTGAGTCGGCACAATGGACAGTCCTCCGACGACTTCTTATCCGGCTTAAGCTTCGTGCTCTAGGTTGTGTCCGGGGAGGGGGTTTGTTGCTGCATGATAGAACAGAACCGATATATTTGCAAAACTCGCTTTCCCTGGGCATTGAGGGGAAATAATTCGACAAAAAAAGTCAGTGTTTCCTGTGGCGAGGCTGCTCACTCTGGTTTGTTGTCAGCGCCAGCGGCTGCTCTTGAAGCTTCCCCCGAGGAGGCCGTGTCGGCCCTCGAGGACGTCGTGTCGGCTCTCGACCTGTACCGTTCCCGTACATAGAGAGTTATGTTATTACGCCTCCTCAAAAGACCATACGCTTTTATGGTTTGTTTTTGAGGCTGCGGCCCATGTAACGGGCTCCCAGACCCCATCAAGCTTGTTTTTAGCTGCTTTTTGTCTGGAAAAAATTAACTTTAAAAGTTAGTGACAGAAAAGCACAAGGCTGCGGCAGAGCATTAGTCGCATTAGCAGGAGGTCGCTGGATAAGCCCCAGGCTTTCGCCCGATGTCAGGTTTTCGACGTTGTGCATTTAACTAATTTTTGTGACATCGTAGTACATAGAAACTAGCTTGCAGGGATTGTTTTCGCGTGGTGGTGTGCGTTGCCTGCAGAGAGCTCAGGCGCTGAAGGTGTGATCCACGAATTCACGACCCTCAGCGGGCGATGCTTTCTTTCAATAATCACCACCACCTTCGGGATCATCGGAAAATCAAAGTAATCACGTTCCATCTTTTGAGCGGCTCAGCACTTGAAATGGCCAGAGGAGAGTTTTGCGCTCCGACGATCTTGAGGCTGTTATACGGTAGTGAGCGAGTGAGTGTGTATTAGGTAAAAGGAAAATCCAAGTTTATACCTGTGTCTTGTGTCACCTGTACACGGTAGTAGCTCGTTCTGTTCTAGCTTGATGTGCAGCCGGACAGTCGACGCAAACTAATACCTCTGTCTAAACGGGCACCCAAAATGACGTTTACGCCAAATGAAATTCAAAGTACACGCCGTTTAGTAAGTGCTGCATGTAACTTACTAAACGACATCAATGACACTGCCAACCGTTCATCTGCCATGCTTTCGCTTTTACAACCAACTGATAGTATCGCGACAACCATATTATTCCCTGGCGGCTTCTTTGATGTTTCTTTTTGTCGTTTCGGGGACCGTTCAATGGGCGGTAAGGGGACGTCCAGTGAGTCAGCCGAAGATGCCTTCCAGGCCCCATACTTTTGTAAACGGGGGGGGGGGGGGGGGGATTTAGCAATGACACTCTATGTATTGTAGTCGTAGGCATACACATCAGAAGTCTTAAAGCTATCAGATATTTTTTTTTTTTAATAATCAGGTTACCTCGGTGTGGCATCTTGTCGATATGCACATAAAAACACACAAAATCTTCGGCTCTGCCGACACACAGATGGAATCAAATGTTAGGTTAAGGAAAGGTGATGAGTTGCAAGCAGCGTGGCTACATGCGGTTAGACGGCAATCACCCATCTCTCCAATATCCGTTACCACTTGATCGAAGTACTCCACTCTTTTGCACGCTACGGTTTCTCTCTAAACTGCCGTTACCGAGAAGCACCGTAGCGTACAAGAAAAAGTAGCGCTTCAGTCAACTGGTGACAAACATCGGGCGAAGAGGAAGGGGGGTGGCGGGTTGTTTCTTCGCTGGAAGTATCCAGCCGAGCTGACAAGCAACGTTTGTTGCAGAGAAATTGTCTGGATGCGGACCTCAATGTCCGCTCACCCTCTCGAGTTGAGATACGTCGGCCGTGGTGAAGCTTCTCTGGGTGAGGATGGTCTCGGACGCCCTTCCGTCGAAGAGCACGTTCTCGCGGATCAGCTTCACCAGGACATTCCTCACCAGCTCGCCCATGAACTTGCCTGAGAAGAGCTTCGAACCTGCGCCAGGAGGTAGGCGGCCAATCATGGGCGGAATTCGCGGTCATTTTTGCTCCCCGTCTGCGAACTCGAACCGTGGAAACTTAGCACGGTAATGCATAGGAAAATTAAGTCGAAAGAGCGCGAGGACAGGACAAGTCGAAGGAAACGGGTCTTTTTCTAAACGTCGACGACATGAACTGCCCGGCCCAACTATCCACTCTGCTTGGTGGAGGCAGGCTCGCAGCGCGTGGGAAATCAGATCACGTTGATGCAAGTTATGAAGTGCACTCTAGAAATAAGTCCGTGCGTTCCATTTTCACGCACGCCACTCGGAGAGTTAATTAGCGCAACTCGGAGGCAGCTCAGCGAATGACGATGCCGGAACATATGTTTAGACCAGAAAGCGCAGTCTGAGTTATCGACATTAAGCAATGCAAGCGTGACGCTTTGCATTGCTTAATGCCATAACTCAGACTGCATTTTATGTCTAAACATATGTTTCGGCATCGTCATTCGCTGAGCTGCCTCCGTAAGTTGCGCTGATTGGCTATCCGAGTGCTCTGCGTGAAAGTACGACTTACAGACATTTTTTAGAGTGTGGTGTCGAAGCAGATAAAGGAGGACAAGACAGCAGCAATCCCAGTCATTTCAGGCAATTTCTATACTTTGTTTAAATTTTAGTCCAACCGAAACCAACGCCACGATTCTGACGGAGCCAATCAAGCGGAACAAAATGTGCACCATCACAACGCTCGTCACTTCCGCGCGTTTTCTATCCATCGACTAAACCAATCATTCAGCAGGCAACGCGCCGCGATCCCGTGCCCTTCTTCTCCGCGTGATTGGCTCAAGCCGGCGATAAAAACCTGCTAGAAGTACAATTAACTCCGCGACGATGCACTATTGGGCCTGTTTGATTTGCTCCATCAAACCTTAGCGTCGGTTAATTGCGGCTTCGACTTGAAGTGATACAGAGTATAGTAAACATTATTTTTTAAAAAAAGGGAGAAAAATGCATTTTCTTCATTTTTGAACGGCCTTAGCGCACAGATATGAAGAAGAAGAGAAGGGACAGAAAAGAGCGCCACTCACAATCTCAGGTATTCACCAGGATGAAGAACAGGAAGAACATCGTAGAAATCCCCATAAAGATGACAAAAGCCAAAAGAAAGAGGAGGCAGAAGCACAAAACAGGAATATAAAACACTTAAAACACACAGTTGCGTGTCCCTCAGGCGCACAAGCTTAAGACACTGGTTCTTTTGATTAAACACCAAAACCTTGTTGGCCTTTGCCTCGCCGTGGTGCAGGGTGTATCTGCAGCAGTCTTGGCTCGTGCAGGGTCACCTCGGTCAGAGGGGAAGACGAATAACACTCATCCGTGGTCGGCTGTCGCTTGGTCATCGTGCCTGTCTCGCGGCGCTCTTTTTCTGTCCCTCTCTTCTCTTCATATTGCAGCGCTAAAACCGTTCAAATGTCTAACTACCAAACTAGCCTCAGTTATCAACCCTGGCATCTTCTTCACCCCGAGAAAGGCACCAACCGACTAAGCGCGCCATGGCGATATGTGTAGCTCTCTCGCCACCAAAGCTGACCTTGTTATTCACGGTACATCGCTCAGAGAAAGTTCTCGCTTATCGTCTGTGTCAAGAGAAAAATCCCGATGGCAAGCGAGCTGCACGCTTTGCATGCAGAAGCGTGTTGGAAGCCTCCGCCAAGTGGTAGATACGGAGCAGCAACGAACCCAGCTATGACCGCCAGGCGAGTGGGACAAGTTGTAACTGTTTCAGAGAAATGCGACGTTCGAGGCTCACGTGAAGGATGTTGACGAGCAGCTGAGTTGTCGTCCACGGCTCTACTACCGAACTCGGTCTTCGATGAAGTTCAGCACGCCGTTGTCCCCGAAGGCGCCCCACTCGACGTCGATGACCACCTTGAGCGCAAACGGAGCGACACACGTTCGCTTGGCTGCTTTCTTTGTCCAGTGGAATTTACCTTCTATTTT
>JAZHYW010028350.1:0-13500 GCA_037355805.1 Ixodes ricinus | reverse complement strand
GCTATCCAGTGATGTCGGTTTCAGTCCATTGACTCCAGATTTGACCCAGATGTAGTTTTCACATGCAAATCGAGGTGTGAGACCCGTGGAAGTCGATAAACAAAGAGGAGCTCCTCCTCTCTGTTTAGCAAATATCATGCTAACAAGCTTACTACATGCAAGACTGAGCAGAACTTTCCATGCCCATGTTCTGCGGCGATGAATACATTGGCCAACCGGTCGCTGCGTAAACGACCGGCTCCGGAGAATCACGAAGAAGTAGAGGACACGCACCCAACAGTCAGCACTCGATAGACACTCAAAGACAGGAATGTCGCGGCTGAGCTCCCGAGTTTGCCAACACGACGACGCTGGTAAATCTTCGTGTCCGCGTTGGGAAAAAGAATGAAAGCCTCTCGATTGGTGACGAACCCGCAAGACATAGGCTCCTTGTCTCTTTGCTCTAGAAAGACCTGAGGCCCTGGCGGCTCGACTATAGCCATTCTATCCCTGAATCCCCTCTTTCTACCAATGCTTGGATTGTGGCATCAGCAGGTGCCTCCCCCCCCCCCTCTACAAACCCACAGCCAGGAAAAAGTTCCTGGCTAGGGGCCTGTAAATACATTGAACTCCGTTATGATGCACTCTGGGTCTGGCTTGATTTGCTCCATCAAACCTTAGCGTCAGTTAATTGCGGTCGGACTTAAGTGAAACGAAAACTTAAAAGTGAAACGGAGAATAGTAAACATTATTTAACAAAAGAAAAGGAGAAAAATGCCTTTCCTTCCTCCGAACACTTCCAAAGCCCCGAAATTGATTACGCAACTATACGCTAAACAACTCGCTGAAACGAGATCATGGACGAGGCAACCACCAACCGACCAAGACGGCCATTACATAGGTGATATTCGCTGGCCGCAATAGCGGACATTGTTGTTCACGGCACATGCTCAGAGAAAGTCTCGCTTATCGTCTGTGTCAAGAGAAAAATCCCGATGGCGCGAGCTGCACGCTTTGCAGAAGCGTGTTGGAAGCTCTCCGTCAGCGGTAGATACGGAGCAGCAACGAAGCCAGCTATGACCGCCAGTGAGTGGGACAAGTTTTAACTGTTTCAGCGAGATCCAACGTTCGAGGCTCACGTGAAGGAGTTGACGAGCAGCGAGTTGTCGTCCACGGCTCTATCGAACTCGGTCTTGATGAAGTTGAGCACGCCGTTGTCCCCGAAGGCGCCCCACTCGACGTCGATGACCACCTGGGCAAACGAAGCGACACGCTCGCTTTACGTTTTTGTCCATTGGCCTTTACCCTATTTTCATGTATTTCGAGATAGCGCCCCGCCCCTCATTGTTAGTTTTTCACCTTTTTTATATTACTTTAAATCATCGAGATATGTACGTTACTTTAAGCTGACCACCATAGTATAAGACTACGCCACCGTCCGATCTCACCAGGTACAAACAAATTTCGTGTTGTGGAATTCTTGTTTTGTGTGCATGTTGTGTGTCGTACGGTAGTTTAAGTACTTGGAGCTTGGAGACATAACCGGCTCTAAATATACGCGAGCGTATGGGCGCCCATAGCTTCCGCAGGTGCCCTCCCGAACCACACTGCCACAGATTTCAAACTGGAGGAACAACAAAATGATAGGCAATAACCCCATAATAACCGCTCGCAAAGAAACAGACCGAAGCCCTTCGTCCATTCAGATCTTATCATGACCTTGGTGACGCGCCAAGAATAGACGAGTAAAAGTAAATGCACGTGCCGATAACAAGACCACACGAGCAGCGCGGGCTGTTGAACACCCAGACCGGACCTCCACTATGGTCCTCGATTTCCGCCTGATGACGTCCTTCAAGTGTCTAGTTGTCGCCGGCCGCTATCCAGGCGGTGTTAGCAGCAGTGGTGGTGTATATGGCTAGACGCCTCTTTCTGCTACAGGTCGCTCTCCCTCGGAAACTTTGGCAGCCAGGAACATGGGAAGCCGCGATGACAGCGACACCCACGCTCTCGTTCTTCCAGAACTCGTACACCCAACCACCAGGATCGCGACATCTGACAGTATGACACTCCAGTTTTTGTGACGTCATTTGTGGCCACTTCGGGACCACTTTGCGATGCATGGGCGGTATAGGACGCAAAACACACTGATCGGAGACGAGTTCCAGCTCAGTGTATGCGGAGAGCAAGTTCGTCTGCTTCTTCCACGGGAGTTGCGGTGACGTCAGAACGACGCCGTGCTCTGATTGGCTCTGATTGAACGGATAGTGGGTAGACCTCGAAAGCAAGCTGCACTTGAGGTCTACCCACTATCCTTCAATCAGAGCCAATCAGAGCTCGGCATTCTGACGTCACCACAAGCCCTGCACAAGGAGCAGACGAACTTGCTCTCCGCATACTGGCACAAAGAGGAGCGCCCGGTACCTACCTCGTGAATTCCCGTCTTGTCGCCTTCCCATTTCTCGATCTTCTCGATCTTCTCAAGGTAGCACGCGTTGCTGCCAGTTCCTGGAATGCCCGTGAGGGGATTAGAACGAGAGGAGCAAATCATGTCTCGAGAATACTTGCAGCGTGTGCAACGCTATAGGGTGTATTCACTGGCGGCCATATCCGTGTGCGCTAATGCTGAGCACGTGCTGATGGCTAGCTTCCACAGTTATTTTGCAACGTGCACCCCGCACCATCAAGATTGCCGGTCTTGGCAGCCTATCAATGTGAGCTCGTTCCTGAGCATGCGCTCTAAACAGCGACCTCAAATATGGCGGCCAGTGAATACCCCCTATAGACCTTTCCGAAAAAGAGCGTGTGGCCGGTGCCATTAATAGTGTTCGGGCGTATAGCGCGTGCTTTGCTCACTTTCCGAACCGACGAACACGCACGTGCTGGGCTGTGAAGATTGCACGCTAGACTGTGGTTTTGTTAACATTGGAAAGCTCTATACTTCGTTTCACCGTGACTTGGCAAACAGCGAACGCGGCACCGGCGACTCGATCAGTGTCGGAAACGGTTACGTGACAAGTATTTTAGAGCGCAGCTCTTAGGCGCCCGTTTCCGGCTTGAGCGGCGTCGGCGTCGCCGTTGGCGTAACCGCGCGGTGCATTATGGGACCCGTCCCATGATGCACCGGGTAGACGCGCGCGTTGCATTATGGGACGTTTTTCATAATGCACCGCGCGGGAGAAGGAGGGGGAGGAGGAGGAGGAAGCGAGGAGCACGGGCAGCACGGGAGGAGTAGATGAGGAGGGAGGAGGAGAGGGTACGGATGAGGAGGAGGGACATACCGTCCCCTCCGTACCTCCTCCTCCTCCTCAAGAGCTGCGCTCTAATTCGGCATTACAGGGAGTTGTAAACCACTTTCATTTTTTTTTAAGAGCACTCCTGCATAAAGCCGTCACGTGCTTTCCTTGTCACTGACTGGCTAAAGGGGGCCACAGCTTTCGTTCTTTGCCATGTAGTTCACATGCATGTGGAAAACCAAACGCGGTGCGGGGAGTCGGTTCGAGCCAGGGCACCGTCAACTTCAGCTGAGTGTTATTTCGGTGGTCGACGGCGTACCATCGCAGTAGAATACAACGTCATTGCAACTTAAAATACTAAGCCGAGAAGGCAGCGAAAATTACAAACGCAAGCTCGACCGCGCGCTTCTTGCCATCAAACGTGTCTTTAAAGCGCAAGCGCTGGCTCCACGAAAGCACGTTTTAAAGCAGCTGATCTCGCGTCTGTTGCCTTTGAGTTCCTAACGAGTGTAAAAAACAGCACTTTTACTGACACACGCAGTGCAGCCCATACATAGGTTCTCGATTGTGCTATCTTTCAGGTACGTGCGATAGATGCAATTGCCTTTCATTGTTCTATCACCCTTTTATCGCTTTTTCCGTCATCGCCCTTGGCGACACACAGGACGGGGGTGGAACAAAGAGTTGGTATTTTGCGCTTACCTGTCTGTCTCAACGGCATGTTGCTGTTGTTTGTTTGTTTGTTTTGCCTTGTGTCTGGTTTACTTACCGTTTTATTCTTTTTTTTTTGTGCGTATGTTCTGACAAAACATAAAAAAAACTGTTTTTTTTTTGCCTTTGTTGTGCGTGTTGCTCACCTCTTGTTTTTCCAACCTTTTTTTTTATACGTGCGATTCCGCTCCAAACTTATTTTCATCAAAATGTTTCAGAACTGTACTGTAACTGCTCCCGTGTAGTCACATTACTGTCATCGTACTAAAAAAAAAGTCCGGCTCTTCGCGGAACGTTAACTAACTCCGCCCTTCTGTTTCGAGTTAAGATATATGTATATATATATAGGTGCATCCTAGATCAGCTTTATGTTATTTTATCAACATGTACACGTTTCAAACGCTAATAGAGCATGGTTTCTTCCCCCGACAACCGTAACCTTCTAAGAACGCTTCGCGCAGCGCATATGATATAGGTTAGTATGGCACGTTGTCGGACTAGTTGCCGCTCGCCTGAGATAAAGATATACAATAGCGCAGAAACAGCGGCGACGTACATACAGGACAGGCGCAACCTTCAATCAGTTTGGTTGTAGAAAGCAAAGATCGATATACACATGACAGGCAATGCGTCCAGCAGCAAGCCGATTAATATTTACACGATCATCAAACCTGAAACCATTACGCACAGCATGGACGGGTCAATGACGCATGCCGTCCTCACGTTTTTCGAGGTAAAGCTCCAATAGCTCTCGAGTTATTCGTCTCCGGTTTCTCTCCAGGTATCCGCTTGAATCTGCTGAACTGCGGCCGCCACGGGCTGCAACGCACTGGCAATGTCGGCGGACATTTATGCGCTATCGATAATGCGTGCTCCGTGTTCGCCCACTGCGCAGTCCATGGATGGTGACGGGTTTCTTATCACAAGTGCTTTTGCCTTCCATCAGAAATGCGGAGCACAACCCAGCCAACTTCTTTGGAGCAGAGAACAAACGGGAACATCGCACTTGTCTTGCAACTTTCTTCAGAGCTATTGGGCTTCTTTATCAAAAAAGCGGACGGCATGCGCAGCACACCTCTGACTGTACTACATTGTAATGAATTTCAGTTTTGAACGATCATGTAAAATATACACCAACTTTTACGCCGCGTTGCTAAGTCTGTCATGTAGCATGTATGCTTTGCTTAATAAAACTAGTTGAAAGTTAGTTACGTCCTGTATACTTCTGTCCTTGTCTTTTTGCGCTATTTATATATGTTTTACCATGAGATATATTTTCCATCAACCAAATCTTGTAAGAACTACTTTACGCAGCGCATGAATAATGCACTCAAACTCTCTTTTTCTTAATGTGACAACGAGTATAACATCGCTCACCCAGGATGAGTCCGATGGCGCAGTTGCGGTCCAGGAAAGTCCCTTGACCAGGGTGCCCGTGGTGTGTTGACAACGGCAACGATGTCGATGTCCATGCCCTGGCAGCGAGTCGGCGCATAACTCATCGTCCGAACGAGAACACATCGCGTGGGTATGTGCACACACCGTGTGTATCACTTCACCGAGAAGGAAAAAGATTTCAACCTGCGTCGCCGCCTGCTTGCAGGTAAAATATGCGGTAAGAGCACGCCAGACATTGGCAAAACACGAACGACGAGGACCGGGACATCTATACATAGTGTCGTTTGTGTGCTTAATGTTTTGTTTTTAACACTACTTCATTTTATCATATTGCAGGCAACTCGGACAGCATCCGGAACATCGTAATCAATGCACGTGCCTACACGGCTGCCAACTGACCCCTCGCCTGTCGATGGCGTCTTTGAGCATCTGGACGGCGTCTTGACCCACAACCCCGCTGCAGTTGAAGCTCTTGGTCCACGTGACCAGGATTCCGACGTTGAGCGCCTTCTGGATCATCGGGAACGAGAAGCAGAAGCCTGCGCGGCGGACGGCCGAAGCCAAATGCGTCTCTCGAACGATGCATTCGGTTTGGCGCTGTAACAGCCATCCAACTGTCCCGAAACTTCTGAGCACTGTGGAACGTCTTTTGGCGAAAGCTTTGACCGAACAACATTTACCTAAACAAGGCATACTAAGCATACTTTTGCTCGACGTTTAGTTTCTCAACCTGAATAAAAAGAGACGTTCAATACACGAGCGACCTTGTAGACTTTCCAAAGTGACACCTTTGCATCTTTGCGCGCCCTTGCCTTCGTTTCCTCGGGCATTGTTTAGGACTGTCTCCATTCACCCTAAACTGAGACTGCAGGTTGAAGCCACAAGCGCGTTGGATAAGTCATACGTCGATCCTTCGCCCGGTGATCTCGCTTTCGCCCAATATTCCCGCGGAGCGCTGGGTCAGGCGGTTGAATGGTCCGGCGAGAGCGTAGCTCCCGTCGCTGGTCTCAGCTCAGTGGTGAACGGAGTATAGGGCATCGAGCGGCGATTGTCATTTAGATGACTGCTGATGACATTCGAGAGTAGGAAAGGTTGCTTGGAATGCTTAGAATAGGGTATTGCGTATGGAGGAATTGCGACTAAATGAATATAATTTTGATTGATTTATTGATCGAATATCAATTGACTGATCGTCGCGATAGTGAGACAATGTTTTTTTATGGTAACGGTTGACCATTGTTTCTAGAAGGATGTAGTCGGTTCTATTCAGCCTTCTGACATATCTGCGAACATTGTTCAAAAATTATAAATATGTATCTCTTAATTTTTTACCGTTTAAAGGCAAGAGAACGACTTAGCCAGAGATTAATGTGTGATTCGGGAAACGTCTCGGGTGCACCGAATGCCAGGAATAAACACGTATCGTAATAGTCATTCACAAAATATTAACTGAACTGCGATACTTCTGTTTTGTTCTATATACTATATAGCATAGATATAAAACAAATAACAAAGAAAAAACAAAACTATCTACAATTTTGCTGAGTCACATATAGATTTTTGGATTTCTTCTGACCTGGAGCTTTGAGCTTCATTATTTTTTAAAGGAAGTATATGTATGTTTAGTCTGCTTTGATATTATATTTAGCTCTATGTTCGTTTGCAATCGTTGTCAATGCTTGCAAATATTATCGAAACACTACGCCCCCCCCCTCTTTAGGTAATGCCCTCTATGAACCTTTTAGAAACAAATAAATATAACTATTTATATATTTCGTCGGCGTGTTTTACGATGCACAGAGCTTTCTGCTTACATGCAATCATCATGAGGTACTTGCGTTTTAATTTGCCAAAGTCCCATCGTACGTTTGCCAAACCTCTATTATATTTATCTCTAGGATACGAGACCCTGCGTTACCAGAGCACGTATTGGCTATGTGGCATAAAAACTAATTTGATATGACATATATAATGTCTGTATCTGCCCGGAGTGTCCCCTGCGATGATGAACCTGAAATAATCACGCCTTCTGTTTTGTCATCATCGCGACAACAAAAAACTAGAAAAAACAAAAAAGACTGACCTAGAGGCAACTTCTTCCCAAGGAGGTTGTTGGTCACCATAAAATCGTGGATGCAGTCTGCCAGGAAATCGAACAGCTGCCAAAGAAAGGGCATAAAAATGCGCTTTATTTGCATTTCCGCTCGCATGGTTACGAATGTGTAGCATGATATCATATTGTCACGAATGCCAGGCAGAGGGACGATGAAAAAAGAAAGAAATTAGACGTTTAACGTGGCAAACTTGCGCCAGGAAACAAAAGAAAGAACGAGCGTCGAGATAACAGAGGCGAGCGTGGAGGTATCGCGTGACAGCTGACATGAGCTGACACTAGGTTATCTGGAATATATGCCTTGAATGTTCGAGCGTCAAGAGTGAACACGAAACTTCTAGAAAAATGAAGTAGAATCAATTGATAAACGTTATCTCAAACGCCGGGCATCGAACCCCGGACGCCTGCGTGGACGCCTCTCGGCCACGCACGCGGCAATATCACCCTGCCAATTTTAAAACTACGTGACAACCGAATCTTAAGGGATGCCGGAAGAACTACCAAAGTCTCCTTAATAAAATGTTTCTGTGTCGAGCATATTTATTCGTTATATTTTTCCGCCTTCAATGTTCCCTCAAGCTTTTTTTTTAATATTGATGTTTACTTTTACAGCGACTAGAAGTCCAGCTAGTCCTCTTTCCAGCTCCTTTGTTCAAGTTTATTTTAGCTATACACACAGTGAACGCGTCAATATAATCATTTTAAGAAATTATGAAGTTATGAGATCCAAAACTTTGCTAAGCATAACTGCTAAGCTGTTCACACCCGTGCGCTCCAATACCAATTGAACGCCATCACAACTGTGCACACGCACTATTCACTCTTTCTGAAATGTAATGAGGACGAGATGCACGCCACACAACGTTGAAAGTGCCTCGCAAGTCGTGTGCATTGTACAGGCCCGACGGCGTTCGTATGGAAGACGCTCTGTTTGCATTAACGATCGTGCAACAGAAATGCGCTACAAGTAGGAATCCGTGTTTTCAGAGTTCATTTTCTCGTGACATTCGGAGGATGTTTTTTGGAGTTTGTTTTTCGCTGGGGATTCGTGGTTTATAGGAGTTTATTTTTGTTAGATTCCCAATTATTCTTTGAATTTCTGAGTTTATTGTACTAGATAAAAGTAAAAATAAATTCAAAAACAAAATAATCAAGGTTCGGGTACCATCACCCGTTTTCCTGACGGAACCTCGACGTGCTATAATGCAAACCCATTTTGTCAGTAGTTCTAGATTTCAAAGGAAACTGAAGTGGAATCTCCCCAGGACCACTGACCTTGTGCTCTTATAAGGTTTAGTTGTAAAACTCCGTCATTTTTGCTGTTTATTTTGTCGCGGTGACCTCGAAATTTGGAGTTTTTCGTATAAATCCGAATTGACGGAAAATTTACCGCCGAGTGTTTTTCGGATTTTTTCGGATGTATCCGAAAACACGGAACCCCAGCTATAAGGTAACGCGTTTGCACCCGTGCCAGCCACAACGCTGAACAAAACTCGTTATAGGTGGATTGAATACCAATACCAAAAGAGTCGCTGAGTTTCGAAAACTGCTCATTGGAAGAGGGAATTTATGTGGCTTATATATTATAATTATATTGTTGCCACGTTATGTCCTCTTTAAGCGTAACATTTCCGGCTACGTGTCATTACCAGACAAAAGAATAGAAAACGAATCACCCATAAAATATAGCGTCTCACGGAAGAATCGACGGTATAGAATCGCACAGAAGGCCAAGCTTTGTTCCGCTTGACGAAAGCGGAATATAAGCGATTGTTGTCGGCCTCTGCCGACCCGCAAAAGAGGAAGTTTCTTACAAGCCCCTTCCGGGAGAAGAAAAAGTTGCGCGAAAGATGCGTCGGCTGCGTAATTTCCACAGAAGAGGGCGCGAAAAAGCGTAGTTTTATTGAACACATTACTTTTTCCAACATAGTTTAATGAAAGAGGTTTCAGCTCCTTAGCATATAAGGGCGTCTATGAGTTCCCTGTACATATACACTCTTAAAAAAACCGGGCGTCTGCTTTCCCGCACAACACTCAGAGAGCCAATCATCGCAACTTACGGAGGCAGCTCAGCGAATGACGATGCCGAAACATACCGTATGTTTGGACCAAAAAGCGCAGTTTAAGTTGTGACATTAAGCAATGCAAGCGTGACCTTTTGCATTGCTTAATGTCACAACTCAGACTGCGTTTTTGGTCTAAACATATGTTTCGGCATCGTCATTCGCTGAGCTGCCTCCGTAAGTTGCGCTGATTGGCTCTCCGAGTGTTGTGCGGGAAAGTAGACGCACTGGCTTTTCTTTATAGTGTAGAACAGTGGTCGGCAACCAGCGGCCCGCGGGCCGGATGCGGCCCGCGAGGCAGTATCATGCGGCCCCCAGCCACCCAGCGCCCCCCCCCCTAACGCGGTCAACTAAAAAAGAAAAAAAAAGATAAATTTGACTAATTTCCTGCTCGTTGCCTGCCTTCTCCTCTCACCCCTACCATGAGCCACCATGATTACACTATTCGGGAGCACATATGTCTGCGAGCAAACTTTTTCACGAATGAAGTGCATGAAAGCCAACTTGCGCACACGAATGACTGACGACAACCTCCACAATGTTTTGCGACTCGCAGTTAGTAGCTTGAATGTGGATGTCCGTAGTTTGGCGAGCGCAGTTCAACGCCAGAAGTCTCACTAAGTGGAGTCTCTATGTTTTCGTGGGAATGTTGTATCTCAAGTCGTGTGTCGTAAAATAAAGAAACTATTCATTTTCGATCTATGTACGTCAATGTGAGTTCGTGCAAGTGCTTTATTTATTTTTTTATTTTAACCCCCCTCCCCCCCCCCCCTGCTTCGCCGTCCCGCCCGTTCCGCCTTGACTTCGCGGCGACTCGGCCCGCTGCGCCAAAAGGTTGCCGACCACTGGTGTAGAATAATATTGGTTTCCTCTACAGCTAACCATATGTCTCCACCACCAGTGCAGAATTAACAAATTAATCCGTGCGTACTCTGAAGAAAATAAAAAAGAAGATAAAACCAGGGTGATTTCTCTTCTATTCCATGTTAGAGTGTACTAGAAACAACGAGTGGGGGCCACCGGAGTGCTATTTTGGTACCTCCGCATGTGGAAAAAAACGGCTAATTCAAGCCACTTGGCTCGTAGCGCCCTATTGGGCGCTACGAGCGACGTTGTTCGGATTAGTCGCTTTTTATGAAAAACGCGTTTCGTTCCAACGCCAACCGGCACATTGGTCAAGGTAATAGAAACGATAGAACGCCGGACTATATTTCTTATACAACCTAGACGTCAGGCGTCACGTACATAAAGTCACCGCGACCTGACTTGTCGTCACAACGCCATGCGACACCAGAACGACGCCTTGACGTCAACGTCGTCATCGACGTTGACAACGTGCGTTACACTGAGACTGCGTTCTGACGTCATATTGCGTTGACAACGACGACGATGTCAACGTTGACGTTGATGACGACGACGACAACGTCACGGGACGTCAAGATAACGGCGTCTTTGTCAATGCAACGTCATAACGACGCTTGGTGTCAGTTCGTTGGCGTCGTTGTCGACATGACGGAACTCAACGTCACGAAGACGTCCCGACAACTTCACAACGTCGACGACGTTACAGGACGTCAAGACTTCGTCGTGACGGCGCGTCGACGTTGATGCTGGTGAAGGCGACGACGTTACACACCGTCAAGGCTTCGCCATGACGTTGACGTTAACGATGACGTCACGACGACGGTAACGAGACGTCATAGCGATGTTTGACGTTGCGTGGGGCGTCGACGTCAACGTCGGCATCGACGAACACGTTTACGTCGTCCTCAATGTGGCGTGCGACGTCACGACCGCGTTTCAACGGCGACTTGAGGTCGCCAAATGGCGTCGTCCTCGACGCGACGCGACGGGTTTACGACAGGATTTTGACGTCGCGTAACGTTGTCGACGATGACGTCGTGGCGTCGTCTTGTCGTGGTGCTTTGACGTTACCTTTGACGTCAAAATCATAAAAAATACAATATAGTCCCTAAGGGGCTATATTGCCCATATGACCTTGACCTGTGTCGTTGCTTGATCGCAACGAAGGTGGCGCTGCGATCAAAGTGGCTTGGTTCCACCTGATCGTTTTCCACGTTTTGAGGTGCAACTGAAAGCATGAGCGGAGCCTATAGCTCGTCCCACTCGTACCTTCTAGTACACTCTATCCATGTGGTACCACTGTCTCTAATATATAACTCTTTTTCTTCCTTTTTCTTAAAGTTAAGTTATATTACTTTTGAAAACGGATGGTGTGGACTCTAGATCTTTTACGTGATGCTTCCGTGCCCAGTTGAGTTGGACCAACTTGTTCGTGAGTAAACAAAATTCCGCTAGTAACTGTGCGCCATAGTTTGTTTTGAGCGAAGCCTAGTTTTCTTGTCACACTTCCGTCCCATGCATCCCGGCGCACGAAAGAGGCGCGGCTGCCCAGCTCGCACCGTACCTTCTCTCCGGGCCCCAGACGCACGGGTTCGGGCACCGAGTAGTACTTGACGTGGAAGCGCTGCTCTCCGTCCGGGTCCAGCTGCAAGTGCAGCACCCGGAAGTTGGTGCCCCCGAGGTCCAGGGCCAGGAACTCGCCTTTCTCTGCAGGAGAACATGGACGAAACTCGGTTACACTCGATGAGGTCTTGTAGCAGTAGCAGGGGTCATAATCAAATTTTAAGTGCTGAGTTACGATCCCAGGGAGCAACAACAGCTGTCGTGACTGAGGTGAATTCCTTCTAGTCGCGGCGAGGTTTCACTGTCGGAAGATCGAAATTATTGCTGACCTCGGATAAACCTTTTCTATTTCTATAGCTGTTCACTCTCACAGCTTCCTGTCTCGGTCACCAGGCGCTGAGAATACTGCCAAAATTAGAAGAAGAAAAAAAACTTTTGTTGTGTGGGCAGCAAGGCCTTGATATCGCGTTCGCTGTCTTCGCTACGGATGGGCAATTTAGCGAGTGCAGTAGGGGGGCTATGCCAGCGTGGAGTTTTTAAGGTACAATATGCGGTGCTTATTAAACTGAGAGTACAGTGCTCATCCAGATCGAAACGGGCGGTGTGGGGATCGGACCCTGCGTGCTTCTGTAGTGCGGTGCGCAAACACACTAGATCACCGGCTTCCCTCCCCCCCCCCACACACACGCACACACAAACACACACAGTTGTTGTTGTTGTTGTTTTACTGTATTAACATCGCGCTTCGGCGGAAAACCACGAAACTACCGAGAAAAAAACAACAGCATGAAGCCGTTACATTATTTACGGCAGTTAATTACTGAGCGCATAACAAAACATACGCAGCAGTTTGTAGCGCAAACGTGAGATTGTGAGAGCAAGTCACAAAATAGTGTATCTGGAGAGTAGCTCTTATTTTGGAAACAGCAGTGACCGCCACGCCCCTAATTCGAGTATTATGCCTGGAAGGCGTACCGTATCCGACTAACTTGTTTACCGCGTTTGTATTTGATCTCCTCCATTTCCGGTTAACGACGCTACAATTTCGTCATTTTGCAGTTCACCATAATCCTGCCAGTGACACAGCAGTGGAAGTAGATACATCAGACACCTCCTCTGATGTAGCTTGCTTTGCAACCGGCCAATCGACAGGAGCATAACGAACCGTTGATCGCGACAACGCGCGTAACGTTATCCAGCGGCTGCTGTGACGTATATCATTTCCGTTTGGAGGACGCTCCGTTGTATTAGATAGTTTTATTTATTAAATCGTTTCGATACCTCCGATAACGATACTCGATAACCAGAACTTTCTATTAAAACTTCCTATTATGGTGCCTGGAGCGCGCTTCCGACTGGTGTGCTCAGCGCGTCCTCAAATGTGGTCCCTCGGATTCCGCCAGATGACGTCATAAAAGTGTCATGTTGCCTGCTGCGATCCTGGTGGCGTCCCAAAGTGGTGGTTTATGTGGCAGACGTCTATCTACTGCAGGTCCATAGCCTCCTCTATACTGACAAAGCCTGACAGATCGCCACGAGAAGCGGCCGCCGAAATTGGAAAGGTAGAGCGGCA
>JAZHYW010028349.1:0-33092 GCA_037355805.1 Ixodes ricinus | reverse complement strand
AGCACACCGCTAATACATCATACAAAACGCAGCCTGTACACAATGTTTGTGGCCTTACTCGTATGAAGGACCTGTCAGATTGGGCATACAAAAACCATCTGCAGGTATGCTCCAAGTGTACAAATGAAGCTAACATGCTTAAAACATGCCCGAGGCGAGACCGCAGTTACTTTTGTCATGTCTGCAACGAACACCGTCTCTTTTGTTTAATGAACAATTTAGCCAGTGCAGTAGAACCGCTAGCCTGGTGTCTTTTTAACGCGCACCACGCAGCATAGTGATACACGACCGCACGCCGGTACGATGCTCATCCAGCATCGAAACGGGCAGCGGTGGGGATGGAACCCAGGATGCCTGGGTTCTGCAGCGCGAGCTTTCGGTCCGGGTGGTTCTCACTCGAGCCTGTTCTAGTTTCGACCCTCTCGTTTGGACCTTCTCGAAAGGACCATCCTCAAAACGTCCTTCTCGATTGGGGCCGCCGCATTTGGTCCGTTCTCGTTACATCCTTGCTTCATTCTAAAATATAAAAAAATAAAAACTTTCAGCCGTTTTATTTTGGTGAAGAAGGAAGACCAGCGAAGCTGTACAATGGAAAATAATGGCCGGCCGCATGTCTGCAAGCCAGAGTGAAAAGGCTGCCGCCATCTATTAGCGACGGCGGCAACGCGATCCGTGGCTTGCCGCCGTCGCTCATAGATGGCGGTAGGTGTCCAGAGTTCGGTGTCTTCATTTCTTTGCGGGGGACACGATCCTGGGGAAACTAGCCCTTAACAGCTACGCTGTGAAAAGAAATCAAAAGGGGGCACTTCGAAGTGTCGGTGTTGTAGTTTGGTCACCGCATATCCCCGAAGACGCTTCTTTAGGTCTCCCCCCTCCCCTCCCTACACGCACGCCCTCACATCTACAGGAAACACGTGTTTAGATCCCGCGGTTTGGCTAGTGGTTCCTGGAAGACGTCCGTTGTGCTCTTGAAACATGCAGCGAAGGTCAGGACTCAGCTCGCTGGGTTGTCCCGATCTGGTTGCAGGCGCTGGGCAATAAAACACCGAACTGCTCTTTTGTGTCATAGCGCGGCTTCGTATGTCCCCCATTTACATTGCTCGGCCGCGGGAGGGTGCACTCGGAGTGGGCCGGTTCATATCACCTCCAAACCATTTTTTTTCTTTTAAGTAAACAGCGGCGCACGCTACGAGCCATCGGAGTCAATAAAAGGCTGAGAACCACGTTCCATTCGGTCATAGTGCGAACGGGATCAAATGAGAACGGTATCAAATGCAAATAAGTCCAAAAGCGAAAAAAAAAACCGGTTTGGTTGTTTTTTGAAGGTTCAAACGAGAATGTTCAAATAAGAAAGGGGGATTCGTACAATACCTACTCGAGCAATGATCTGCCCCGATGATCGGGTACTCAAGTTATAAATCGAATCTAAGAGAAATAAATAAATAAAAAAAAACTCTGCGAAAGGAAAAAAAATTAAGAGAACGCGAATATCCCGAGCAACGCACGTATCCGTCGATCACATCCGGGTCTTGCTCCGTTTGCCCCAAATCTGCGATATTTACTTGTTTACATCATACCTGCTGCGCCGTTGTTGGCATTATGCCTCAGGTCAAGGATTTATACAGTGCGAATAGCGAACACGTAAGATAAATACCTGCGCGTGGCATTACGAATGAAGCGTATGCATTGCGTAAGTAACGCAATTCAAGGCCTACAGATGTTCGCATCATTGTTGAGGTAATTTCGTAAGCAGAGATCGCTCTTTGAGTGTTTTGCGGGTAAGTGGACACGAAGGCATTTTTAAGTGTTGGGCATTATGCTGGTGCAGGGGGTACACGAGTGCAAATATAATAAAAATATATGCACGTAACGAGCAAAAATAAACATGCACGTAAAAAGCAAAAAGACACACACGCGCATAATATTGAAATAGGTTTCCGTGTATTCTTTCTTTTTACCCAGGTTATCGGCTGCGAGCTGTTGATGCGTTAACACGTTCAGCCACTGATTCTCCTAGCGTATGGGACATTAGGAATATTAAGCCCAAGTCACAGTGCTCGTAGATCATACAAAAGACACGATGTTGGCTGCAGACATGATTACAAAATTATCTGCGGTACACGCCTTAATCATGTTCACTTTATACATGCGTCGAACCTGTCCGCAGATTATGACCAATGTGACAAGGCGGTCATACAAGGAAGGCCTAAAACACTGTCTCGGCATCCCGTCGTTTGTATAATGTATCAGGCTTTGGGTAGGCCTCGCGAGGTGGCTTCATCCATCGGCAGCGCACTCACCGGTTTCTTAGGGGCGAGGACGGTCGTGTAGTCAGTCATGAGGCGATGGAACTTGGGATGGTGCTTGTACAGCGAGCCGTCGATGGCGACGGTCACGTTTGGCTTGTCCATGCGGTTCAGCAATTCAGCGAGGCCTGCGGAAGCGCGCGGTCAAACCCCGGGCGCGAGGTGACGAGCAACAGTTGTAACTCACAGATCGAAACGAGCAGCGCTGCCCTGGCAGATACCACGCCGCAGACGTGTCTGACGATGGCGATGTCTTCCTCCGTGACTCGGATGTAGCCCATGCGGGCCAAGACCTCCCGGGCACGTCCTTCTCCGTCGTCTCTGTCGCGACAAGAAAAACAAAAATCCATGGTGATGCGGTCAGGCGGACAGTCTCAAGAGAGCTGTCGAGCGAGAGATGTAGTTATAACAACATTATTGATTCACGCGAAACAATCGAATCTGAAGTCCCCATTATTCTAGGACATGAACAGCGCAATAAGCGATGACAAATAGAAAGAGTAAGGACAAGCGCTGTCCTGTTTACTCGTAACACTTCTCCATTGCGTTCTCTGATTTTATTATACCATTGGTCAAATGTTTGGCATGGCTGTTGTCGATTAAACGTTATCATAAGTGTACTTTGGCTACTTTATATGATTGGCGATCGACCCGTCATGCCTGGTGCCAGCAGGTGGGTGCCCATCTCTCGGGACGCGCCATCGGCCAGCAAATCGAGCCCATATTTCTCCTTTTGTTTGTGCTTGATTGTTTCTATTTTTGACGGAGGATGATGCAGTTCCAAAGTTGCCGAATAACGGGGCCCGCCTGCGACCAGACTTCTGAGTCGGCACAATGGACAGTCCTCCGACGACTTCCTATCCGGCTTAAGCTTCGTGCTCTAGGTTGTGTCCGGGGAGGGGGTTTGATGCTGCATGATAGAACAGAACCGTTATATTTGCAAAATCGCTTTCCCTGGGCATTGAGGGAAATAATTCGACAAAAAAGTCAGTGTTTCCGTGGCGAGGCTGCTCACTCTGGTTTGTTGTCAGCGCTAGCGGCTGCTCTTGAAGCTTCCCCCGAGGAGGCCGTGTCGGCCCTCGAGGACGTCGTGTCGGCTCTCGACCTGTACCGTTCCCGTACATAGAGAGTTGTGTTATTACGCCTCCTCAAAAGACCATACGCTTTTATGGTTTGTTTTTGAGGCTGCGGCCCATGTAACGGGCTCCCAGACCCATCAAGCTGTTTTTAGCTGCTTTTTGTCTGGAAAAAATTAACTTTAAAAGTTAGTGACAGAAAAGCACAAGGCTGCGGCAGAGCATTAGTCGCATTAGCAGGAGGTCGCTGGATAAGCCCCAGGCTTTCGCCCGATGTCAGGTTTTCGACGTTGTGCATTTAACTAATTTTTGTGGCATCGTAGTACATAGAAACTAGCTCGCAGGGATTGTTTTCGCGTGGTGGTGTGCGTTGCCTGCAGAGAGCTCAGGCGCTGAAGGTGTGATCCACGAATTCACGACCCTCAGCGGGCGATGCTTTCTTTCAATAATCACCACCACCTTCGGGATCATCGGAAAATCAAAGTAATCACGTTCCATCTTTTGAGCGGCTCAGCACTTGAAATGGCCAGAGGAGAGTTTTGCGCTCCGACGATCTTGAGGCTGTTATACGGTAGTGAGCGAGTGAGTGTGGTTAGGTAAAAGGAAAATCCAAGTTTATACCTGTGTCTTGTGTCACCTGTACACGGTAGTAGCTCGTTCTGTTCTAGCTTGATGTGCAGCCGGACAGTCGACGCAAACTAATACCTCTGTCTAAACGGGCACCCAAAATGACGTTTACGCCAAATGAAATTCAAAGTACACGCCGTTTAGTAAGTGCCGCATGTAACTTACTAAACGACATCAATGACACTGCCAACCGTTCATCTGCCATGCTTTCGCTTTTACAACCAACTGATAGTATCGCGACAACCATATTATTCCCTGGCGGCTTCTTTGATGTTTCTTTTGTCGTTTCGGGGACCGTTCAATGGGCGGTAAGGGACGTCCAGTGAGCCAGCCGAAGATGCCTTCCAGGCCCCATACTTTTGTAAACGGGGGGGGGGGGGATTTAGCAATGACACTCTATGTATTGTAGTCGTAGGCATACACATCAGAAGTCTTAAAGCTATCAGATATTTTTTTTTAATAATCAGGTTACCTCGGTGTGGCATCTTGTCGATATGCACATAAAAACACACAAAATCTTCGGCTCTGCCGACACACAGATGGAATCAAATGTTAGGTTAAGGAAAGGTGATGAGTTGCAAGCAGCGTGGCTACATGCGGTTAGACGGCAATCACCCATCTCTCCAATATCCGTTACCACTTGATCGAAGTACTCCACTCTTTTGCACGCTACGGTTTCTCTCTAAACTGCCGTTACCGAGAAGCACCGTAGCGTACAAGAAAAGTAGCGCTTCAGTCAACTGGTGACAAACATCGGGCGAAGAGGAAGGGGGGTGGCGGGTTGTTTCTTCGCTGGAAGTTTGCCAGCCGAGTTGACAAGCAACGTTTGTTGCAGAGAAATGTCTGGATGCGGACCTCAATGTCCGCTCACCCTTCGAGTTGAGATACGTCGGCCGTGGTGAAGCTTCTCTGGGTGAGGATGGTCTCGGACGCCCTTCCGTCGAAGAGCACGTTCTCGCGGATCAGCTTCACCAGGACATTCCTCACCAGCTCGCCCATGAACTTGCCTGAGAAGAGCTTCTCGAACCTGCGCCAGGGGTAGGCGGCCAATCATGGGCGGAATTCGCGGTCATTTTTGCTCCCCGTCTGCGAACTCGAACCGTGGAAACTTAGCACGGTAATGCATAGGAAAATTGTCGAAAGAGGCGAGGACAGGACAAGTCGAAGGAAACGGGTCTTTTTCTAAACGTCGACATGAACTGCCCTGGCCCAACTATCCACTCTGCTTGCGTGGAGGCAGGCCTCGCAGCGCGTGGGAAATCAGATCACGTTGATGCAAAGTTATGAAGTGCACTCTAAAAAAGTCTGTGCGTCTATTTTCACGCACGCCACTCGGAGAGTTAATTAGCGCTAACTTGCGAGGCAGCTCAGCGAATGACGATGCCGAAACATATGTTTAGACCAGAAAGCGCAGTCTGAGTTATGACATTAAGCAATGCAAGCGTGACGTTTTGCATTGCTTAATGTCACAACTCAGACTGCATTTTTTGGTCTAAACATATGTTTCGGCATCGTCATTCGCTGAGCTGCCTCCGTAAGTTGCGCTGATTGGCTATCTGAGTGCTCTGCGTGAAAGTAGACTTACAGACATTTTTTAGAGTGTGGTGTCGAAGCAGATAAAGGAGGGCAAGACAATGGCCAATCCCAGTCATTTCAGGCATTTCTATACTTTGTTTAAATTTTAGTCCAATCGAAACCAACGCCACGATTCGACGGAGCCAATCAAGCGGAACAAAATGTGCACCATCACAACGCTCGTCACTTCCGCGCGTTTTCTATCATCGACTAAACCAATCACTCACAGGCAACGCGCCGCGATCCTGTGCCTTTTTCTCCGCGTGATTGGTTTAAGCCGGCGATAAAAACCCAGAAGTACAATTAACTCCGCGACGATGCACTATTGGGCCTGTTTGATTTGCTCCATCAAACCTTAGCGTCGGTTAATTGCGCTCGGACTTGAAGTGATACAGAGTATAGTGAAACATTATTTTTTAAAAAAAGAGAGAAAAATGCATTTTCTTCTTTTGAACGGTTTTAGCGCACAGATAGAAGAAGAAGGGACAGAAAAGAGCGCTACTCACAACTGTATTCACCAAGGATGAAGAAAAGGAAGAACATCGCCGAAATCCCCATAAAGATGACAAAAGAAAGAAGAGGAAGCAGAAGTATAAAACAGGAATATAAAACACTAAAACACACAGTCGGGTGTTCCCTGCGCGCACAAGCTTAAGACACTGGTTCTTTGATTAAACACCAAAACCTTTGTTGGCCTTTACGTTGCCGTGGTGCAGGGTGTATCTGCATCAGTCTTGGCTCGCGCAGGGTCACCTTTGTCAGAGGGGAAGACGAATACCTCATCCGTGGTCGGCTGTCGCTTGGTCATCGTGCCTGTCTCGCGGCGCTCTTTCTGTCCCTTCTTCTTCATATTTGTGCGCTAAAACCGTTCAAATGTCTAACTACCAAGCCCAGTTATCAACCCTTTTGCATTTTCTTCATCCCGAGAAAGGCACCAACCGACTAAGCGGCCATAACATAAGGTGTTGTTCTCTGGCCACCAAAGCTGACCTTGTTATTCACGGCACATCGCTCAGAGAAAGCTCTCGCTTATCGTCTGTGTCAAGAGAAAAAATCCCGATGGCGCGAGCTGCACGCTTTGCAGAAGCGTGTTGGAAGCTCTCCGTCAGCGGTAGATACGGAGCAGCAGCGAACCCAGCTATGACCGCCAGTGAGTGGGACAAGTTGTAACTGTTTCAGAGAAATGCGACGTTCGAGGCTCACGTGAAGGAGTTGACGAGCAGCGAGTTGTCGTCCACGGCTCTATCGAACTCGGTCTTGATGAAGTTCAGCACGCCGTTGTCCCCGAAGGCGCCCCACTCGACGTCGATGACCACCTGGGCAAACGGAGCGACAACGTTCGCTTTACGTTTTTGTCCAGTGGAATTTACCCTATTTTCATGTATTTCGAGAAAGCGCCCCCGCCCCTCATTGTTAGTTTTTCACTTCTTTTTATATTACTTTAAATCATCGAGATATATACGTTACTTTAAGGTGACCACCATAGTATAAGACTACGCCACCGTCCGATCTCACCAGGTACAAACAAATTTCGTGTTGTGGAATTCTTTTTTTAGTGCGCGTGCTTAAACTATTGAACGTAGTTTAAGCACTTGGAGCTTGGAGACATAACCGGCTCTAAATATACGCGAGCGTATGGGCGCCCATAGCTTCCGCAGGTCCCTCCCGAACCACACTGCCACGGATTTCAAACTGGGGGAACAACAAAATGATAGGCAATAACCCCATAATAACCTCGCGCAAAGAAACAGACCGAAGCCCTTCGTCCATTCAGATCTTATCATGACCTTGGTGACGCGCCAGGAATAGACGAGTAAAAGTAAATGCACGTGCCGATAACAAGACCACACGAGCAGCGCGGGCTGTCGAACAGCCAGACCGGACCTCCACTATGGCCCTCGATTTCCGCCTGATGACGTCCTTCAAGTGTCTAGCTGTCGCCAGGCCGCTCATCCAGGCGGCATTAACAGCAGTGGTGGTGCATGTGGCCAGACGCCTCTTCTGCCTACAGGTCGCTCTCCCCTCGGAACTTCGGCAGCCAGGAGCATGGGAAGCCGCGATGACAGCGACACTCGCGTTCTCTCGTTCTTTTACTGTCAGAACTCGTACACACAACCACCAGGATCGCGACATCCGACAGTACGACACTCCGGCTTTTGTGACGTCATTTGTTGCCACTTCGGGAGCACTTTTGATGCATGAGTGGAATAGGACGCTAAACACACTGATCGGAGATGCGTTCCAGCCAGTGTATGCGGAGAGCAAGTTCGTCTGCTTCTTTCTCGCAGGAGTTGCGGTGACGTCAGAACGACGCCGAGCTCTGATTGGCTCTGATTGAAGGATAGTGGGTAGACCTCAATGCCAGATGCGCTTGAGGTCTACCCACTATCCGTCAGATCAGAACCAATCAGTGCTCGGCGTTCTGACGACCCCTGCAAGAGAAGCAGACGAACTTGCTCTCCGCATACTGGCACAAGAGGAGCGCCCTGTACCTACCTCGTGAATTCCCGTCTTGTCGCCTTCCCATTTCTCGATCTTCTCGATCTTTTCAAGGTAGCACGCGTTGCTGCCGGTTCCTGGAATGCAAAGGAGGGGATTAGAACACGAGGAGCAAATCATGTCTCAAAGTGCTCGCAGCGTGTGCAACGCTTTGCTCCGCTCCACCGTGACTTGGCAAACAGCGAACGCGGCAACGGCGACTCGATCAGTGTCGGAAACAGTTACGCGACAACGCTATCCTTGAAGTGCACTCCTCCAGAAATCCGTCACGTGCTTTACTTCGTCACTCTGATTGGTTAAAGTGACATAGTGTTCGCTCTTTGTCAAGTAGTTCACACCATGTGAAAACCAAACATAGTGCGGGGAGTCGGTTCGAGCCAGACAGCGTTATTAGGATTAGCCCAGTTACGGAACTGCTCCTATACTTTGTCTCACCCTAGCATGGACTAACCGCGAAGGCTGCGCTAGCGCGAGCGGCCAGCCTTGACTGCCTTGACTAGAGCACTTGCTGCACGAGCGCTTGTGCAGCCGCTGCGGCTTCATTCAAAGCGACTAGCTCGCGCTATTAGCACGCGCGGCTAACAATAGTCCATACTAAGGTGAGACGAAGTATAGACGCTTTGCAGCAGCTGTGCATGGGCGACGCCATAAGTGACCTTCAGTTTTTGTTCCCTCTTATTACGTTCGCTTCACGTCATCGTCGCCACAGCACGACAGGTTATTGCGACTTTAGGTGCTACTGTGTCCTCCTCCCAGCATAGGCCCCTGTGGAGGCTCATAAACGCCCGCTTCAGTGGCTTGGCATCTCGGTAAGACAAGAGAAGGTCGGCTATGGCGGCTCAATCTGGCGCGTGTGCAAAGCGTCTATTAGGCAGGCGCTGCATGCACGAGCAGTAACCTCCCTCACTCACCACGACTCGCCTGAAGGGGCTTTAGCCTGAAGTCGCTCGACGCGCTGGACGGCTGCTTTGGTAACTGCAGTCTATTCTATGGGATACGTACGTTTCGAAGCACGGCGTCTCAGAGGGCGTTTCGGATCTGCTCTATGGAACGCACAGTTATGAAACGAAAATCTAGATGGCTCTTTGAACGACGGCAGGCCGGATTCAAGTGAGTGAGGTGGGTACCCCTCTTGCAGGGGAGTTCCACAACTGAGGTGAATCCATAAAACGTTGGAGCCAGGCCACTGTCAACGTCAGCTGCTGTCATTTCGGCGATCCAAGGCGTATAGTCGCAGTAGTATACAACGTCATTGCAATTTAAAATACTCAAGCCAGTGCAGCACGAACCGCTAGTTTCGGGTCTTTAACGTGCCCCACGCAGTAGTGAATTTCTCATCTACAGCTGAGAGGCAAGTCGCCCGTTGAGGCAGACTAAGTTCTAGGCTGTATAAACATACACACACACACCCATTAAAATACTAAGCCGAGAGGGCAGCGAAAATTACAAACGCAAGCTGGACTTAGGGTGCCTACATGTCTGTCTGTCTGAGGGTGAAGACATCTATTGTTGCCCAGAATGTGCCAGCGCATGACGCTCTCGCGCACTCGGTGCATGGCTTGGGCGGTAAAATGGCGTCTATGCATTAGCCAAAGCTACGCGCTCGAGCTGAGGACACCAGATTGCACGCGCTTCAAGATGCATAAAAAAACGATTGGGCGGAAAAAATGGCTAGAGATGTCACCACTCAAGCAAAAGCGCACGTATGGTATGAAGACACTCTAGCTAGACCTCGCGCTTCTTGCCATCAAACGTGTCTTTCTATACTTCGTCTCACCTTGGTATGGACTATTGTTAGCTGCGCGTGCTAAAAGCGCGAGCTAGTCGCTGTTGAGTGAAGCTGCGGCGGCTGCACGAGCGCTCTTGCAGCAAGTTGCTCAAATCAAGGTAGCCAAGGCTGGCCGCTCGCGCTAGCACCACATTCGCGGTTAGTCCATGCTAGGGTGAGACGAAGTATAGCGCAAGCGCTCGCGTTCACGAAAGCACGTTTTAAAGCAGCGGTCCCGTGTCTGTTGCCTTGAGTTACTGGCGAGTGTAAAAACCCTAAAGCACTTTTACTGACACAGGCAGTGCAATCCATACATAGGTTCTGCGCTTGTGCTATCTTTCAGGTACGTGCGATAAATGCTAGAACAAACAGTTGGTAGTTAGCGCTTCCCTGTCTGTCTCACCTGCATGTTATTTTTTTTGCCTTGTGTCTGGTTTTACCGTTTTATTATTATTTTTTTGGCGTATGTTCTGAGAAAACACACAAGGTTTTTTGTTTATTTTTTGCCTTGCCGTACGTGTTGTTTGCCTATTGTTTTTCCATCCTTTCTTTTTATACGTGGTCCCGCTCCAAATTTATTTTCAGAAAATGTTTCGAACGGTACTGTAACTATTCTCGTGTAGTCGCAGTACCGTTTGTAGTAAAAAAGAGTCCGGCTCATCACGCAACGTAACTAACTTCGCCCTCATGTTTTGAATTAAGATATATGTAGGTGCATCCGAGATGAGCTTTACGTCATTTTATCAAGATGTACACGTTTCAAACGACAAGAGCGTATGAGTTTCTTCCCCCGGCACTTGTAAGAACTACTTCACGCAGCGGATGAATAATGCACCAAAATTAATTTTTTTCTGATGTGACAACGAGTATAGTATCGCTTACCCAGGATGAGTCCGATGGCGCAGTTGTGGTCCAGGAAAGCTCCTTTGACCAGGGTGCCCGTGGTGTCGTTGACAACGGCGACGATATCGATGTCCATGCCCTGGCAGCGAGTCAGCGCATAACTTATCGCTCGTCGACCGAGGAATAAATCGCGTGGGAATATGCAACAAAGGTACGTATCACTCGAGAGAAAAAATTAGACCTCGTTACTGCCTAGCTTGTGCGGTGATACACATGAGCATGGCGAGAAGATAGACGGCGCGTGTTTATTGAACTACGCTAAGAAATTGACAGTACACAAACGACGAGGACCGGGACGTCTATACCATATGTGTCGTTTGTAGTTTAATAGTCAAACATTTCAAATAGGCAAAAAAGACAAGGTCAAGAAGTAAACAGGATAAGCGCTTGTCCTGTTTACTTTTTTGTCCTTGTCTTTTTGCGCTATTTTATGTTTAACTAAGACGAACCAACCAGCCCAACAACGTACCCTACCAGTGGGCTTTATAATTTGTTTTTAACACTATTCATTTTATCATATTCAGGCAACTCGGACACATGCGGAACATCGTAGTCAAGCATGGCTACACGGCTGTCAACTGACCCCTCGCCTGTCGATGGCGTCTTTGAGCATCTGGACGGCGTCTTGACCCACAACATCGCTGCAGCTTGAAGCTCTTGGTCCACGTTACCAGGATTCCGACGTTGAGCGCCTTCTGGATCATCGGGAACGAGAAGCAGAAACCTGCGCGGCGGACGGCCGAAGCAAATGCGTCTCTCAGACGATGCCTTCGGTTTGGGCGCTACATCAGTCATCCAACTGTTCCAGGAAACTTCTGGAGGACGGGGAATTGTATTTTGACAAAACGTTGACAGAACAACGTTAACCAATGAGGCATACCTAGCATAGTTTTGCTCGACGTTAGTGTATTAATCTGAATTAAAGGACGTTCAATACCGCAGCCTCGCCGGCTTGCTGGAACCAGCGTCCAGGAGGTGGTGAAAGAGCACCGCCGTAGCCAGCGCACGACTGAGCGGGGACTCAAGTTGCGTCTCAAGACGCTCGCGCGCCCAGCCCATCGCAGTGCTCTTTCACTCAGTACCAGCTGAGACGACTGTTCTAGCAAGCCGGCTCTGGTGACTTTCAAAGTGGCACCTTTGCATCTTTGCGCCGCCCTTGCTCTTCGTTTCCTCGGGCATTGTTTAGGACTGTCTCCATTCACCCGTAAACTGAGACTGCGGTTGAAGCCACAAGCGCGTTGGATAAGTCATACGTCGATCCTTCGCCCGGTGATCCCGCTTTCGCCCAATATCTCCCGCGGAGCGCTGGGTCAGGCGGTTGAATGGTCCGGCGAGAGCGTAGCTCCCGTCGCCGGTCTCAGCTCAGTGGTGAACGGAGTATAGGGCATCGAGCGGCGATTGTCATTTAGATGACTGCTGATGACATTCGAGAGTAGGAAAGGTTGCTTGGAATGCTTAGAATAGGGTATTGCGTATGGAGGAATTGCGACTAAATGAATATAATTTTGATTGATTTATTGATCGAATATCAATTGACTGATCGTCGCGATAGTGAGACAATGTTTTTTTTATGGTAACGGTTGACCATTGTTTCTAGAAGGATGTAGTCGGTTCTATTCAGCCTTCTGACATATCTGCGAACATTGTTCAAAAATTATAAATATGTATCTCTTAATTTTTTACCGTTTAAAGGCAAGAGAACGACTTAGCCAGAGATTAATGTGTGATTCGGGAAACGTCTCGGGTGCACCGAATGCCAGGAATAAACACGTATCGTAATAGTCATTCACAGAATATTAACTGAACTGCGATACTTCTGTTTTGTTCTATATACTATATAGCATAGATATAAAACAAATAACAAAGAAAAAAAAAACTATCTACAATTTTGCTGAGTCACATATAGATTTTTGGATTTCTTCTGACCTGGAGCTTTGAGCTTCATTATTTTTTAAAGGAAGTATATGTATGTTTAGTCTGCTTTGATATTATATTTAGCTCTATGTTCGTTTGCAATCGTTGTCAATGCTTGCAAATATTATCGAAACACTACGCCCCCCCCCTCTTTAGGTAATGCCCTCTATGAACCTTTAAGAAACAAATAAATATAACTATTTATATATTTCGTCGGCGTGTTTTACGATGCACAGAGCTTTCTGCTTACATGCAATCATCATGAGGTACTTGCGTTTTAATTTGCCAAAGTCCCATCGTACGTTTGCCAAACCTCTATTATATTTATCTCTAGGATACGAGACCCTGCGTTACCAGAGCACGTATTGGCTATGTGGCATAAAAACTAATTTGATATGACATATATAATGTCTGTATCTGCCCGGAGTGTCCCCTGCGATGATGAACCTGAAATAATCACGCCTTCTGTTTTGTCATCATCGCGACAACAAAAAACTAGAAAAAACAAAAAAGACTGACCTAGAGGCAACTTCTTCCCAAGGAGGTTGTTGGTCACCATAAAATCGTGGATGCAGTCTGCCAGGAAATCGAACAGCTGCCAAAGAAACGGCATAAAAATGCGCTTTATTTACATTTCCGCTCGCATGGTTACGAATGTGTAGCATGATATCATATTGTCACGAATGCCAGGCAGAGGGACGATGAAAAAAGAAAGAAATTAGACGTTTAACGTGGCAAACTTGCGCCAGGAAACAAAAGAAAGAACGAGCGTCGAGATAACAGAGGCGAGCGTGGAGGTATCGCGTGACAGCTGACATGAGCTGACACTAGGTTATCTGGAATATATGCCTTGAATGTTCGAGCGTCAAGAGTGAACACGAAACTTCTAGAAAAATGAAGTAGAATCAATTGATAAACGTTATCTCAAACGCCGGGCATCGAACCCCGGACGCCTGCGTGGACGCCTCTCGGCCACGCACGCGGCAATATCACCCTGCCAATTTTAAAACTACGTGACAACCGAATCTTAAGGGATGCCGGAAGAACTACCAAAGTCTCCTTAATAAAATGTTTCTGTGTCGAGCATATTTATTCGTTATATTTTTCCGCCTTCAATGTTCCCTCAAGCTTTTTTTTTAATATTGATGTTTACTTTTACAGCGACTAGAAGTCCAGCTAGTCCTCTTTCCAGCTCCTTTGTTCAAGTTTATTTTAGCTATACACACAGTGAACGCGTCAATATAATCATTTTAAGAAATTATGAAGTTATGAGATCCAAAACTTTGCTAAGCATAACTGCCAAGCTGTTCACACCCGTGCGCTCCAATACCAATTGAACGCCATCACAACTGTGCACACGCACTATTCACTCTTTCTGAAATGTAATGAGGAGAGATGCACGCCACACAACGTTGAAAGTGCCTCGCAAGTCGTGTGCATTGTACAGGCCCGACGGCGTTCGTATGGAAGACGCTCTGTTTGCATTAACGATCGTGCAACAGAAATGCGCTACAAGTAGGAATCCGTGTTTTCAGAGTTCATTTCTCGTGACATTCGGAGGATGTTTTTTGGAGTTTGTTTTTCGCTGGGGATTCGTGGTTTATAGGAGTTTATTTTTGTTAGATTCCCAATTATTCTTTGAATTTCTGAGTTTATTGTACTAGATAAAAGTAAAAATAAATTCAAAAACAAAATAATCAAGGTTCGGGTACCATCACCCGTTTTCCTGACGGAACCTCGACGTGCTATAATGCAAACCCATTTTGTCAGTAGTTCTAGATTTCAAAGGAAACTGAAGTGGAATCTCCCCAGGACCACTGACCTTGTGCTCTTATAAGGTTTAGTTGTAAAACTCCGTCATTTTTGCTGTTTATTTTGTCGCGGTGACCTCGAAATTTGGAGTTTTTCGTATAAATCCGAATTGACGGAAAATTTACCGCCGAGTGTTTTTCGGATTTTTTCGGATGTATCCGAAAACACGGAACCCTAGCTATAAGGTAACGCGTTTGCACCCGTGCCAGCCACAACGCTGAACAAAACTCGTTATAGGTGGATTGAATACCAATACCAAAAGAGTCGCTGAGTTTCGAAAACTGCTCATTGGAAGAGGGAATTTATGTGGCTTATATATTATAATTATATTGTTGCCATGTTATGTCCTCTTTAAGCGTAACATTTCCGGCTACGTGTCATTACCAGACAAAAGAATAGAAAACGAATCACCCATAAAATATAGCGTCTCACGGAAGAATCGACGGTATAGAACCGCACAGAAGGCCAAGCTTTGTTCCGCTTGACGAAAGCGGAATATAAGCGATTGTTGTCGGCCTCTGCCGACCCGCAAAAGAGGAAGTTTCTTACAAGCCCCTTCCGGGAGAAGAAAAAGTTGCGCGAAAGATGCGTCGGCTGCGTAATTTCCACAGAAGAGGGCGCGAAAAAGCGTAGTTTTATTGAACACATTACTTTTTCCAACATAGTTTAATGAAAGAGGTTTCAGCTCCTTAGCATATAAGGGCGTCTATAGTTCCCTGTACATATACACTCTTAAAAAAACCGGGCGTCTGCTTTCCCGCACAACACTCAGAGAGCCAATCATCGCAACTTACGGAGGCAGCTCAGCGAATGACGATGCCGAAACATACCGTACGTTTGGACCAAAAAGCGCAGTTTAAGTTGTGACATTAAGCAATGCAAGCGTGACCTTTTGCATTGCTTAATGTCACAACTCAGACTGCGTTTTTGGTCTAAACATATGTTTCGGCATCGTCATTCGCTGAGCTGCCTCCGTAAGTTGCGCTGATTGGCTCTCCGAGTGTTGTGCGGAAAGTAGACGCACTGGCTTTTCTTTATAGTGTAGAACAGTGGTCGGCAACCAGCGGCCCGCGGGCCGGATGCGGCCCGCGAGGCAGTATCATGCGGCCCCCAGCCACCCAGCGCCCCCCCCCCCTAACGCGGTCAACTAAAAAAAAAAAAAAAAGATAAATTTGACTAATTCCCTGCCCGTTGCCTGCCTTCTCCTCTCACCCCTACCATGAGCCACCATGATTACACTATTCGGGAGCACATATGTCTGCGAGCAAACTTTTCACGAATGAAGTGCATGAAAGCCAACTTGCGCACACGAATGACTGACGACAACCTCCACAATGTTTTGCGACTCGCAGTTAGTAGCTTGAATGTGGATGTCCGTAGTTTGGCGAGCGCAGTTCAACGCCAGAAGTCTCACTAAGTGGAGTCTCCATGTTTTCGTGGGAATGTTGTATCTCAAGTGGTGTGTCGTAAAATAAAGAAACTATTCATTTTCGATCTATGTACGTCAATGTGAGTTCGTGCAAGTGCTTTATTTATTTTTTTATTTTAACCCCCCCCTCCCCTCCCCCCCCCTCCCTCCCCCCCCCCCCGTTCCGCCTTGACTTCGCGGCGACTCGGCCCGCTGCGCCAAAAGGTTGCCGACCACTGGTGTAGAATAATATTGGTTTCCTCTACAGCTAACCATATGTCTCCACCACCAGTGCAGAATTAACAAATTAATCCGTGCGTACTCTGAAGAAAATAAAAAAGAAGATAAAACCAGGGTGATTTCTCTTTTATTCCATGTTAGAGTGTACTAGAAACAACGAGTGGGGGCCACCGGAGTGCTATTTTGGTACCTCCGCATGTGGAAAAAAACGGCTAATTCAAGCCACTTGGCTCGTAGCGCCCTATTGGGCGCTACGAGCGACGTTGTTCGGATTAGTCGCTTTTTATGAAAAACGCGTTTCGTTCCAACGCCAACCGGCACATTGGTCAAGGTAATAGAAACGATAGAACGCCGGACTATATTTCTTATACAACCTAGACGTCAGGCGTCACGTACATAAAGTCACCGCGACCTGACTTGTCGTCACAACGCCATGCGACACCAGAACGACGCCTTGACGTCAACGTCGTCATCGACGTTGACAACGTGCGTTACACTGAGACTGCGTTCTGACGTCATATTGCGTTGACAACGACGACGATGTCAACGTTGACGTTGATGACGACGACGACAACGTCACGGGACGTCAAGATAACGGCGTCTTTGTCAATGCAACGTCATAACGACGCTTGGTGTCAGTTCGTTGGCGTCGTTGTCGACATGACGGAACTCAACGTCACGAAGACGTCCCGACAACTTCACAACGTCGACGACGTTACAGGACGTCAAGACTTCGTCGTGACGGCGCGTCGACGTTGATGCTGGTGAAGGCGACGACGTTACACACCGTCAAGGCTTCGCCATGACGTTGACGTTAACGATGACGTCACGACGACGGTAACGAGACGTCATAGCGATGTTTGACGTTGCGTGGGGCGTCGACGTCAACGTCGGCATCGACGAACACGTTTACGTCGTCCTCAATGTGGCGTGCGACGTCACGACCGCGTTTCAACGGCGACTTGAGGTCGCCAAATGGCGTCGTCCTCGACGCGACGCGACGGGTTTACGACAGGATTTTGACGTCGCGTAACGTTGTCGACGATGACGTCGTGGCGTCGTCTTGTCGTGGTGCTTTGACGTTACCTTTGACGTCAAAATCATAAAAAATACAATATAGTCCCTAAGGGGCTATATTGCCCATATGACCTTGACCTGTGTCGTTGCTTGATCGCAACGAAGGTGGCGCTGCGATCAAAGTGGCTTGGTTCCACCTGATCGTTTTCCACGTTTTGAGGTGCAACTGAAAGCATGAGCGGAGCCTATAGCTCGTCCCACTCGTACCTTCTAGTACACTCTATCCATGTGGTACCACTGTCTCTAATATATAACTCTTTTTCTTCCTTTTTCTTAAAGTTAAGTTATATTACTTTTGAAAACGGATGGTGTGGACTCTAGATCTTTTACGTGATGCTTCCGTGCCCAGTTGAGTTGGACCAACTTGTTCGTGAGTAAACAAAATTCCGCTAGTAACTGTGCGCCATAGTTTGTTTTGAGCGAAGCCTAGTTTTCTTGTCACACTTCCGTCCCATGCATCCCGGCGCACGAAAGAGGCGCGGCTGCCCAGCTCGCACCGTACCTTCTCTCCGGGCCCCAGACGCACGGGTTCGGGCACCGAGTAGTACTTGACGTGGAAGCGCTGCTCTCCGTCCGGGTCCAGCTGCAAGTGCAGCACCCGGAAGTTGGTGCCCCCGAGGTCCAGGGCCAGGAACTCGCCTTTCTCTGCAGGAGAACATGGACGAAACTCGGTTACACTCGATGAGGTCTTGTAGCAGTAGCAGGGGTCATAATCAAATTTTAAGTGCTGAGTTACGATCCCAGGGAGCAACAACAGCTGTCGTGACTGAGGTGAATTCCTTCTAGTCGCGGCGAGGTTTCACTGTCGGAAAATCGAAATTATTGCTGACCTCGGATAAACCTTTTCTATTTCTATAGCTGTTCACTCTCACAGCTTCCTGTCTCGGTCACCAGGCGCTGAGAATACTGCCAAAATTAGAAGAAGAAAAAAAACTTTTGTTGTGTGGGCAGCAAGGCCTTGATATCGCGTTCGCTGTCTTCGCTACGGATGGGCAATTTAGCGAGTGCAGTAGGGGGGCTATGCCAGCGTGGAGTTTTTAAGGTACAATATGCGGTGCTTATTAAACTGAGAGTACAGTGCTCATCCAGATCGAAACGGGCGGTGTGGGGATCGGACCCTGCGTGCTTTCGTAGTGCGGTGCGCAAACACACTAGATCACCGGCTTCCCTCCCCCCCCACACACACACGCACACACAAACACACACAGTTGTTGTTGTTGTTGTTTTACTGTATTAACATCGCGCTTCGGCGGAAAACCACGAAACTACCGAGAAAAAAACAACAGCATGAAGCCGTTACATTATTTACGGCAGTTAATTACTGAGCGCATAACAAAACATACGCAGCAGTTTGTAGCGCAAACGTGAGATTGTGAGAGCAAGTCACAAAATAGTGTATCTGGAGAGTAGCTCTTATTTTGGAAACAGCAGTGACCGCCACGCCCCTAATTCGAGTATTATGCCTGGAAGGCGTACCGTATCCGACTAACTTGTTTACCGCGTTTGTATTTGATCTCCTCCATTTCCGGTTAACGACGCTACAATTTCGTCATTTTGCAGTTCACCATAATCCTGCCAGTGACACAGCAGTGGAAGTAGATACATCAGACACCTCCTCTGATGTAGCTTGCTTTGCAACCGGCCAATCGACAGGAGCATAACGAACCGTTGATCGCGACAACGCGCGTAACGTTATCCAGCGGCTGCTGTGACGTATATCATTTCCGTTTGGAGGACGCTCCGTTGTATTAGATAGTTTTATTTATTAAATCGTTTCGATACCTCCGATAACGATACTCGATAACCAGAACTTTCTATTAAAACTTCCTATTATGGTGCCTGGAGCGCGCTTCCGACTGGTGTGTTCAGCGCGTCCTCAAATGTGGTCCCTCGGATTCCGCCAGATGACGTCATAAAAGTGTCATGTTGCCTGCTGCGATCCTGGTGGCGTCCCAAAGTGGTGGTTTATGTGGCAGACGTCTATCTACTGCAGGTCCATAGCCTCCTCTATACTGACAAAGCCTGACAGATCGCCACGAGAAGCGGCCGCCGAAATTGGAAAGGTAGAGCGGCAGACAACGGATGAGAGAGAGCCACGTGACGGACGCCCCGCTGCGGCGAGACGCCGAAACACACTTCTCCCGAGCGATGGAATGTCCGCTCGTGCTCCTCGCGTTCCTCGCGCTACCGCTTCTTTACTCGTCGGGTTTGAAAACCATGTTTCGGGTCCTCGCCGCTGCAAAAGCTGTACGCTGACGACCAGGTTCCCTGAGAAATGCTCTGTGCTACCAGATCCTCGCGCTCCATATCTGCGACCGGGCATTCTATGGCTCCGTCGTCGAACTGCCAGGCTTCGTGAGTATAGAAGAGACTACATGGCAGGTCGTTTTCCAGCGTGACAGACCACGGAAGCACAAGCAGCCAGGAGTTGGGACGCCACGACGACAGCGACATTCGCGTCCGCTCATACTTTTTTGCAGGAACTTCTACCCCCAACCGCCAGGGTCGCGACATCCAACAACATGACAGGCCGGCTTCTGTGACGTCATTTATTTCCCCTTCGGGACAACTTTCGATACATGGGCGGGATCGGACGCTAAACACAACCATTCAAAGACGCGTTTAATGCGCCGTAGCTGTATGCAGGGGCGGTAAAAACAAATACAGCCAAACACGCCGATTGGATGAGCGTTCCAGGCACCATAATTTGAGGCATATCCTCACGTGAAAAGTATAGGCTTCGAGCGCGCTTACCTGTTCCGTCCGGCAGCTCCGGCAGGTAGGTGTTTTCCATCTGCAGCGACGACTGCCGCTTGGGATTCTTCTCGAGGCCCAGCTGGATTTCTGACAGGAACACATCCCGGATTTTGCAGATGGTGTGCGCGGAGAGGACCAGTGGGCGCACGATGTTCTCCACCTGAAAAAATCCGGCCGGGACCGAGAATGGAACGGTGATCAAAGTCGCGATACAGATCAGGGCCTAAAGCAGTGCCAATCATAGATTGATTGATTACCGCACAACACTTGCAGGGACAACTAGAATGACGGTTAATTACACTCTAAAATATCCGTACGTCTATTTCCCCGCACTTAAAGAGCCTATCATTGTGATATAAACACAGGTAGCCAGGTGAACGTCGAAGTTAAAAGCACGTTACGACCTTAAAGATTAAACGTATAATAAGACACTGAGCTTGACATCCGACGTTCACAAGGAAAACGTCATGCTCAGTGTTATATCGCAGACTTCGGCAAAAACTCTTCTTCGGCCAGGTATTCTAAGCTCCCTCCAGCTTGATATGAATGACCGGCTCTCCGAGTGCTCTGCGGAAAAGTAGGCGCACGAGGATGTTTTTGAATTGTACACTGCTCGACGTTAGCATAGATAAGGCAACGCGAGCACTTTCGCCACACTACTATTCTTCAATGCACGTCTTTCAGATATGAGATAAAAACGAAAAACCCGGGGATCGCATGTTCCTTCTATTGCTGTGTCGCGCTCTCTATAGCTCAGATTTTTTTTTATATATTACGCAGCATGGCCAACTTTCTGAGTCATTCCGTGGAATAAAAGGTTTTCAACGAAGTATCAAAATTCTAAATGATTTGCGTCCTATGATATCCAGGCAATTACAGTCCTCGGGAACATTACAATATCTCGTTAAGAAAAGCAGAAATTTATAATATTCTGAACATAGCCTATAGGATTCAATGCAAAGAACAAACAAAAAATCGAGAGCCGTTGAATAAAAACGATCCGCGTCCAAATGTTTAATTACTGCTTATTGATATTTTATGGCTGTCATCTCAAAATATTCCCTGGGGGCATTGCGATGTTTGTTGTCGTTCAGTTCGAATTCTCATTTCTGGTGCATGCCGTGGCGTTTATGTCCAAGAAAGTTGGAGATGTCTGACGTTCTCCTGACCGAAAAGTCCTTCTCAGTTTTCTAAACGACAGGACCCTGGTCTTGCTTTTGCTGAAGTACAAGCCACACTGCCCATACATTATACAAAAGATAGCGTTCCCTTCAAGACATGATGACAGAATCTGCAGACAGTTATTGTATGACCAGAGTGACCGCCAGACAAGGAAGACCTCAGCCAGTGTCTGCACACTGTCTTTCGAATGATGTGGTAGCAGTGTGACCACGGATGTATGGAGTTAGTTTTGTAACTGAGGTTCAATTACTTCGATTTCATACGATTCTTTCCCCTCCCCCTCAAGGCCGGAATTCGTGCATTTCTGGATGGTATCGCTAAGGCCACATCATCCAGAAAAAAAACAACACAAAAAAACATGCCGTCATTAATGAAAAGAACTCGACTTCGTTCCTTTTGGTCCGGACACTGCAATCAGTGCAGAAAGAAGTGGCCCATGGTCATCGGCATATATAGCTTCGTGTTTTACCCGTCCATACTTGGACCGGTCAGGGCCACTGGCGTCTTGCCTTCTAACGATGTTCGCAACGGTACGCACTGCGCAGATACTTCGCACTGCTCGCGAGAAACGCGTCCGCCGAATACCACAAATTTCTGAGTAGCCTTGCGACAAGGCCATTCGGAAATCAACGCTGCAGATGTCATTTATCAGTGGCGTAGCCAGCAATTCTTTTCGGGAGAGGAGGGGGGGCGGGGGGGGGGGGACTGAGGTGGCTGGGATGTTTATGACTTGGGGGGCGGAGAGAGAGAAGGGTCTGAAGCCCCATAAGCCCCCCCCTCCCTTTGCTACGCCACTGTCATATATTCAACGAAACTTGGAACGAACATGTGCTAAACATGGATGGGAGTTGTATAGAAAAAGACGAAACACGGAGGACAATAATTCACCTGCAAAACATAGTGGATTTTGTTGTCTTAGTGCATCCCGAACTTTGAAGACCATTTTAATGGGGTCACTACAGCAGCAGGGCTGCCCCGAGGGCGGCGCCTCACCCCCATTGGCTAACATAAGTCATCACGTGACCACAGCGACGACCAATGGCGCTCTCGTGGGAAGTGAGTCTCGGTACATAGACGACTGCATCGAGATTCACCGATCCAGAAACGTATTCCACGTATTGTCATTTTATCTCGAATGAACAAACTGCTGGCGCAATTTTTTACTACCACCATTATTACACTCACAAGCATTATTGTATTTAGGATAATGATTTCAAATAGTATCATGTACAAAAGTTGTAAAAAAATGTACTTTTTTTAAAGATAAGTAATTATAGCGTTAGCGGTGCGAATCAGATGTCAAAGTTTTCTAACTAACCACCATGTTATTCAAAAGTTATAAGTAATTTTCTGAAACTTTCAATGGAAAAGTGGCGACCGGCGCGGAACCTTAGAATACTTAGAGCTAAATGGCGCCGGTTACCGAGAGCGGGCCTAATTTTCCTATTGAAATTTTCAGAAAACCTCAAAACTTTTGAATGATAAAACGGTTAGTTCTGGAACTTTGACACCTGGTCCGGACCGCTGCCCTACATTTAGACAATGAGCGTACACTGCAGCGATGTGTAGTTCATTTTTGCGGTAAACAAAACACTCTATTTATTTTTATTTTTTTTTTTTTTGGGGGGGGGGGGGAGGGGGAGGAGACATAGTGTAGATACAAAAATTTCAAATGCATTTAAATGGCAGATACGGGCATGACAATCAACCAGTTCACTGATATGACCTCGTCAGCGTGTGCACGCGTCGAAGGCTTTTCCGCTCTCAGGTCCGCCATTTATCTTCTCTCGCAGCTCTCAAATCGCTCGCAAGGTTCTCTCTCATCGGCATGCCACGAAGCGGACTTGCAGTTTCTACCGAGAGCGCTTTCGATGCAAGTATGGCAATGAAGACAATAAATAAAGCCTCGAAAATGGCGAGTTTGTCCGGAGGTATCTATATCTCCCCTATAGCTTTGATCCAACTACTCGGCGGTCGGTCACGAGGCAGGAAAGCAGGTTTTCCAATGATTGCCCGTCGAGTTTGTGCTTCCTCAGCGAGACCGTGACCCTCCCGTGGCCTCTTCCGCGTCTGCCCTTTCCACGTGCCTTTGGAAAGGAATAGTCCGTACGGGCAAGCCGTATTCTCGCGTCGCATGAAACGGGGCATGTCCACATGTGCGAAAAAGCGTGCGAAAAAAGAAAAGAAGAAAAGTGAAGGGTGCTCGAAAAGGAAGTTTGTAACTTCCTTATCGGCCACTTGGTAAAGAAGCCTTTCTAATACCCCATTCACACAATCATAAAGGCACCTTTAGTTCAGGGACCTTTCTTCTCGGCGACCCATGGAGCGCGGGCTGATTCGCCGATTGCAAAGCGACCTTTGTTAAAGGTATCTTTATGCTGGCAGTATGAATGGCGCATTAATCTCTTAGCAAATGTGTCACCTCATAGACCTACAACAGCTATAACTACCTGCAATGGTATTGGCTTTAAAAACAGCACTCCACTATTTGATGCCGGTGATGTCATTTCTGGAGACGTAAGAGAGTAAAACAACCGTACGATCTGCCCCCATCGGCTGCAATTCTGCTACTGCGGATCGCAGGTAATTGTACAATATTTCGATGTGCTATATGTGTCATTATTTACTAGTAATTTTAAAGTTGTACGCTATCTTTTGAATGCCCAGTATAATGTCACTAACTTTAAAGTGAGAAAGAAGGCGCGGTTAAAAATGCTCGTTTTCTACACTGGCGACAGAAGTACCGACCGACGAGACCTCGTGCCTGGAGGGACGAGGTGGGCAGAATGCCAAGTCAAAATTTACTGAACGTCCCAAACACCGAAGCGCTAATAACTTGACGTAAAGGCGCACAGCTCAATCTCGGAGTGTTTCGAATTTCGCCCGCTACAGGACTTCACAACATCCAACAACGACGAATCGTGCTCTGGGTTCTGGGAGAACGTTCGTTGTACCCCTAGACGAGAACAGTCTTCTACGATATAACTTTCAGGTAGTTAAACGGTCTCTCCGTAGATGACCAATGACCGTGCACGAGGTGCAAACAACAAACAGTTTGACTGATTGCGTCATACGGAAATGACCCATCGAATTGCTTTGACTTTTCATCGAGCGATAGCAGCAACGACAGCGGGGACCCACTAAGAACTTCCGACGGCCCACACCACCTCGGACAAGCAAAGCCTGTGAACAGCTTCCTTTACCTCCAGTAATTTCATGGAATTCAGATGGCATTCAGATGGCCCCAAGTGACGCCGAACGTCCTTCCACGCGTTCACTGGACACGAGGCAGACGCTGACGCAGCAATCGAGTCCAATCTGTCGGCGCTCGATTTCACTTTGACGACGTCGAAATGTTAATGCAGCGGCTTCGAATATTCTATAGGCAGTGTTGAACCGAATTCTCGGTAGAAAGTTTGGCCACACAGCTAACCATTGCTCTTGGTTAAGTCCGTTGAACCAATAAGAAGGGCGATTCGTATCGAGCCCCTACGGTCATGCGGTATCAGTGGCAAAAAGGCGTCAACTTTTGCCACTAAGACTGTGGGCCGATTGAAGCACGATACCGGTCGTCTTTCTCGTAGGTTGATCTGACCAATAATTGATGCAAAGAGGACATCGCGGTGCGATCGGTATCGGGGCTTCTGAGAATGTAGATGGTTTCGTGTTTCTTGTCTATGGGTTGTGCGTCTAACTTGTCCTCGTCTTTTGCGCCATATTTTTTTAATCGATGAAAGCTGTCATTGGTGGCGTTTAACTTACTGGGAGAAAACTAGCGAAAGGGTACAACCGGCAGTTGGCCTCGGTCAGTGTCACAGTTGGACAGCGCTTGGTCGGTCGTGCACCTTGGGACGGCGTCCTTATCGTCGGCTTTATCCTCTTACCTCGGTGCGAGGCAGCCTTGGGTCAGAAGCCTCCGGTCTAATCTGGTTTTATCGCAGTAGCGGGAATTGGTAGCATATCTAATCGGGAGGTATTGCGAATATGTAACCCGCGCAGTGCGTCGCGAGCCGTCGCTTTTTTAGCGCAGAAGGCTTTATATGGCTGCACCCTATAGCCGTTTTCTGCAACGCAGGAACGAAAGATTGCCATATAAAAATTACCGAAAAAAAAAAACGGAGAAAATGAGGAAGCGCTCGGTTTCAAGCCGAGGTCCCTCCTCCGGCTGTGAACAACGCCACCTCAAAAGTAACAAGGTCTCATAGTACTAAGGTTTCTGACATCACCCACCAGAGGGCGGCGCGGAATACAGATCGAATACGAGGGCTGCATAGGGGATACGGCTGGGAGTTGTGTGCAAGCAGTGAGGACTCGAGTTCGAGCCGGCGCAGCACTCGCCTCCAATCTTCTCTGCGCTGACCTCCAGAAAGCGACGCAGAAATTTAGATTCAACGGCCTTGTTGTATCTGAGGTGCTGTCAATCAGATGCTGAACCTACCTGAACCAACAGTGCACGCGGAAAAAGTAGGTTTCAAATGTCTTCACAAGGCAGCCAGGACGTTAACACATGTGGTGGGAGAGTGTGTAGGAGGGGAGAGAACAAGCACGTGCTTCGGAGTAAATGGGGTGTGTGACAGCAAGAGACGCGAACTTCTAAATCTAGTTCCACTCCCCCTCGAGCGCTCTAATAGGGATTTCTTTCAGACCCACTGGGCACGATAACGTTCGCATCGTCGAGTTCATTTGTGCATCATCACTACGAAGCAGTGATGGATCCATCACTATCGTGCCCTGCCTGTTGCCACCATAGTGATGGAATGGGGCGATTTTTACTGCGATAGCAGTTAGTGGGACACTTTCCGGGTTTCGCGCCGTCGACCACCCACGCTCCATATCGACGCGGGCCATTTTCGGCACTCCGCCAAAACATTCCACATCGACGTCACGCCACTCGACACGACTCTGACATCACGCCGCACATCACGTCACCTGTTACCTGGAGTCAGCTGATACCGTGACGGGACATTGTCATGTCGAGTCACGTTGCACAGTGACGCGCCACGCGACTTAACGACGTCAAGTGACACCCTGAGTCACGTGATGTCATGATGTCACGTGACACTGTGACGTCACGTGACAATAGGTCGCCACGTTACACCATGACGGCACGTAGAAGCATAAACCTGAGACTGCTGATAATAGAAACTATAAATACAAAGCGTTTTCGCTAATTGCGCCAGAAAGGTGGTTGTTAAGCCGGCGAAACCACGGGCGTGAAATAAGGGGAGCCACACGTTTGAAACTTGAGTGCACGATTTTGGAAGTGTTCTTCAGTGACCACAAGGAGGTGCTAGTCTGTGTCTAATAACATTGCATTGGAACGCTTCATGCATACATACACATGAAGTTTCATACTCCACCCTATAACAATGCATATGGTAAACGGTTAATACAGTATAGGGGTACAAAACATTGCAACTCATTAAGCCCGAGAATAAAAGAAACGAGATCATTTATACCGAAAAAACACTATCTAGAAACGTTATGAAAAGTGAATATTATTAGTTGAATTTTTTGTGTGTGTGGCACAAGCATGCGTGCCAGGATAAACCCGTGTTCCTTTTGTGTATATAGATCCATCCAAATAGGCTAAGGATCTAGATGCGACTGCAGCATTTTCAATGTTTTACTGAAGCTGAATGAAGACTGATTGATTGATTGATTTAATGATTGATTGATTGATTGATTAATTATCAAACATGAGCCTTCGAATTTCGAAGTGTTCTTCAATTGCCACAAGGCAGTCTTAAGTCAGATACAACAGTAGAAAGAAAGTGCGAGAGGAAATGAACAAAAACTAGGAACGCTGAAATGGAGAGGAGTGACCTCCTTTACACCGTGGCTTTTTTCGTGCGCGCCCTTTGCCCCCTCAAATTGTCTTTCTTATGAAGTATCTGACTATGGTTTGTGTCCAATAAAATTGTTTAACAGGGTCACGAAATGCTCTCTACTTAATACACACTGAATGGTTCCAAAACGCTATGAAATTTTTGTACGGTGTGTTACTCGGTTTAATACGAAATGCCTACGCGGAATCTATGGTGCGCGCTCTGCTCCCAAATGACACCTTAGCAATTCCGACGTCACACCTCAGCTGTCGCAGCGTTTCATCTTATGGGTTGCATAAATGCCCTAACTTTTTTCCTTTATTTTTTTTTTCTTCGAATCTTGCATGGAACAATTTTTGCTTGTCCGGAATTTCACGCAATCTTCTGTTCTTGTTTATTTTAATTGGCTCCCTATTGAGAATCAGTCTCGCTGCACTTATTGAAAAAGAGGGAGCAGATAAGGGTAACACCAACCGAAGGCGCGCAAATTCACAATCCAAGGCTGTGAGCTCCAGGCGCTAAATTTATACATGGCTTGTACGTGACATCATCGCACCATGCATGCTGGTGGTCATTCCCATTTGTTCTTGTCAAGAAAAACATATTTGTTGGCGTGAAATGTATGCTACAGAATGCGTGTTCAGTAGCAGAGCAACCACCACGGCCGCTGATGAGGCGTCAGTGGAAGTCACGACTATAAAGTACAATCCCAGCGATGATGATTTGTCGTATAGTTATGGGATCCTGTAAATTAGCTTCGGGAATAAAGGGTACGCTCTCGAGGCCAGAGGGAATTCACGCGGCGTTTTCTGTTGGCACCGCGTCAACCGGTCAAAGCTGGATTTGTTACAGAGCGTGAACCTGGATCGGTGTCCTCAGTACTCACTGCATGATTCTCGAACTATTGAGTAACGAGGAGTCTATCGGTCATGGCCGTGATAAGGTTCACCCATACAAGCGATTATAGACTGACACCCGGGTGAATAACAGCGTAACACGAAAACCGGACGATGCACCCTCGATATAGAACCATGCACGGATCTGGTCACTCCCACCGTCAGAACGCACCGATCATTAGTTCTTCCTGACATCCGCTTATCTAATGAGGCGAGCGATTGACGACGGTCAGGCGGTCACGGACATGTACGCAATGCATTACCAGTAACGAGTTCAAACTCAAACTCTTGATTTCTCTCCATTTGGAGAGGGGAGATAGAAGAAAGCAACTCGGTTGTTGCTTACTTCTACCTAGTTATAGAAAAAAGCAACTCAGCTGTTGCTTATATCTATCTAGTTATTTTTTTTTGTAACGAGTTGAGTATTTAGTTACTTTTTTTAGAAAAAGAACGATTAACGTACTTAGTTGTTTAACAGGCCAAGTAACGAGTAACGGTATTTCGTTACTTTTGAGTAGTAAACAGCGTTTAAACAGCCTCGTTTTAACTCTAAAGTGAGTATGCGTCTTTTGCGACAAAGGCACATAGGCAACCCTAAAAACAACTAATCAGTATGACAGCATACAGCGTTAATCACCGAACACGTCAGTCGAACTCTACAGCTGGGAATGTCCTTCACCCAGCGAGCACAATCAGGTTCTTTGGCTGAACCTTCTAGAACCGAGTACGGACCGAATGTAAACCGGGAGGTTGCCAACACAGGAAGGAACCCCTTTTCAACTTGGAACTTTAGAAGCAGAAAAAACAAAGAAAGCGAGGGGAATCCCAGAGTCACTAGCCCTTCCCGAAGCTCAACACTGCCGTTCCATTCAAGCGCGTCAGTCTCTCCAGCGTCGCCAGATATGGCATCCTCAAGGAAGCGGGGAACATAATTGATGAATGCTTCGAGAGGAAGCTACTGTTAAGTGCAATGACTACTGAAAAGAAAACAATTAACCATGAAACAAAATCAGTTGTGTATTTGGCCGTCAAAGTAACGAGAAAAGTAACCTCGCTACTTTTGAAGTAAAGGAACGAGTTCCTTTTGAGAATCGGTAACGAGCAACGTATTTAGTTACTTTTTGAGCGAGTAACGAGTAACAGTATTTCGTTACTTTTTGGTGGGGGTAACGTGTACATGTCTGGCGGTCACACTACATAGCAAATGCAGCTTCAGTGGACACCCTTTGCCACTGAAAGTGGATTATCACTGGGGCGTGATACTGATCGCCTTTCGCATTGGCTCAGCTGAAGAAAGGGAGACCAGTGGTTGGTGTGTCGAGTGCGTACATAAACGAGGGGAGAAAAAAGTTCGACAGTAAGTTCTCCAATCTGTTGCGGAAATGGTCCAAATCTGCAGTCCTATGGTAGGCCCCGAAACCACGGCGCCCGAAACCAAAGGAAGCGTAAAGAGAATGTTCCCTTTAAGCCATCACGTGACGAATTACTTTACATCCAACAGTAGGCGTGTTTTGTACGGAGCCGTGTTCTGACTGTGTCCTGACACAGCTGCGGGCCCCTTGTCCACTCATTCAGTACCGGAAAAATCCATACAGTACAGCGCACGCTCCAGAAGATGAAACGCGTGATGCACGGAAAAACCTCCCAGGGTTGCACTGTATACTCCACTGACCAACATTTCTCCTCTGGAAGGCTGAACCGGTATCGTTGCATTTCAAAAGCAGACCGACCTCTCGCGATGCGTAAATATTCCCAACCTGCGCTGAGCGCGCCTTAACCACCCTTCCTCTGAAATGGCGCGTAGAAGGTAAGGAGACAGGCGATAAGATCGGACTCGAACGGCACCCTCGATTGCACGGTAGCACTATCGGATGTCTCAAACGGGACGCCGTAGCTTTATCGGAGGGGCGGCCGTGGGGGTCTCGAAGCTCGCCGGTGTTTGCTCGCGAGCGGCCTTGACATTGTGCCAAGCCCCTGGCCGTTGGCTCGGCACGAGACGCTGCTTCGGACGTCGTGGGGCGTCAATGGGCACGAATCGGCTGGAATGTGGCACTGGTAGAACAGCCGAAGATGCGCCCCAAGTAACTCCGAGGGCGCGCTATATAGGAGAGGCGGCGAAGCAAGCAATAGGATACGCATGCTCATAACAGCAGTTCCATCTTTGTTAGTTGTTCTGACCTGCTCCTACAGATTCGGAGACACGGACGTGATAGTCACCACATGGACTCGAACGTTGTATATGGAGACCACACGGTCTCCAAAAAAAAAATTTTTTTTTTTCAATTTTATCCGTCGTCAGACTTTCGAGAAAATTCTTTTGTGAATTCCTCGAACATCACGTTCTGGCACTAATCTGTAGCGCGTTCGTTGTATACAAAACGTTTTCCCGGTCGGTCGTACCATCTCTTCCGTGAGCTACATCAAACGCGCTACACACTCTTCGAGGAACGTAAACTGTTTTCGCGCCAAATCTGGTTGTCCTACTCGTTGTTTTCGCATGTTTACTACCAATTCTTTTGTCAGTATTTGTTTTTATAATCCAGTAATAGTGTGAGATATGTACTTTTTCACTCTACGGCTAATAGGGAGAAGTCCGGCCCAACGACGACCGGTCTGTTCTTTTTTTTTTTTCTTGTTTAACTTTTTTTGCGGAAGGGAAACAATAACTCTGCAGTTCATGGTGAGGTTTATGTAAGCTTCCCACTCGGTGCTGCTTTATAGCCTGTTACAAAAGCGGGGAAAGCTCAAGGTTAAGTTAACCTAACTGGAGCGATTTCGTTTGCGGACCGCTTTGGTTTTGTCGGGCTGCATGCCGCAAATGAATTGCCGGAGAGGAGAGGAGGAAACAGCTCCAGCATTCCGCCTGTTTCCAGCTGCTTCCTGCTCCCTATCCTTCCTTTTCCCTCGCCCTCCCCCTCCCTCCCCCCCCCCCCAAAAAAAAAAAAAAAGTCAAGTTTTGCGCATTGTTCATACGCCGCACGAAGTACTCTGTTTCACCTTGTGTTGCACCGCAGGAAAGGCTACAAGCGCGAGCTTCTTGCTCTAGGGCATATCTCGGCGGCACAAGCTCTCGTGCACCAAGGGCAGCCGCCAACGCTATGAGCTCGCCCTTCTAGCCTTCACTGCGGTACAACATAAGGTGAAACGAAGTATAGTTATTCCACGATTTGGTTGTCGGAGGGAAGAGCGATGCTTCTGGCGTTTGAAACATATCCATCTTGATAAAATAACATATATCTCTTCTAAAATACACCTAAATAAATCTTAAAGCTCCACCTAAAGGTGGAAATTAGTAATGCTTCTCAAAGAGGCGGACTTTTTTTACTACGGTTCTTGAGGAGAAAATGAGTATAGACCTAATGTGAGTGTCTAATATGTTCTGAAAAATAAATTTTGAATAGTTGAATACGTTACAGATTCACGAGAGTCCCCCATTTCAAGAGCAGAAAAGTTCGTAAATCTATAGAAGAAAGAAGAAATCGACTTCCGCCTAAAGAAGGGCCACCGTTTTAGAAAAAACTGGCGCCTCCTGGCAGAAGACGAGGTTCGAATTATATTTGTTTTTTTTCTTTTTTTATGTAAAAAATATATGTTGCCAAAACTGTATTTGTTTGTATATAAATATATATATTTATATTTAGCTCTAAATTGAGAGACAAATGATAGCTTCTCTTGGTTCAAGTCTCACTCCATACAAATAAAATACTAGATGAAAGCCGCTAGCCCCTCTTCTCGCAGAAAAATTATATCGTTAATGTTTATTTCAAAACATTTCCCACTATAACCCGGCACTTCGTTGAACGTTACTTTTAGGACCATCTTACATTTCATCGCACATAGAGCACCAACTAAAAGTAGGTAACCCCCATTGTAGCACCTCTATTTTCAATTCTTCTTTCTTCCCCAGACATCCATTGATTGGAATCGCCTTCCCGCATAAAGTCCCAAGAAATGACGGCGCTAATTTTAAAACTGCAATTACAATATTTTTTTAAAGAATGTTCCTCAGCGATGTTCGTACTTTTTTTATGTATTGGCGTAGTTTTTGCCTTGTTCACTGATATTAATGTATTTTTGCCTCGTTGGCGTTGTATTCTTGTACTTTTGAATAACTAACCTACTGATATCTGTAATGCCTTCGTGCCCTGAGAGTAAATAAATTAAATGAAATGAAATATATGGGTTAATTTTTCTTTGAAATAAAAACCGCTGACTAGCCATATATCACGGTAATTTTCCTTTCAGTTAGCATTAATAATAATAATATTAATAATAAGAAGAAGAATATATGTTGGGGGACCTGAGAAAAAAGTCGTAATGTATGGCTCGACGAGCCCTTGCAGACCTACAAGGTGAACGAAACGTTGGTTTTTATGGTCAATGTGTTTTTTTTTTTTACAATACAATTGTTAATGTGATTTTCAAACTCAGAATGTCATTTTTGTTGCTATGAATTGCACGCAAATATGAAAAACTATGTAAAGGACATACTAAAGGAGCACGTTGGCCGGGAACATCGGAATTATCTATCCCTCTTTCTTTCTTTCTTTGTATACATAAAAAAATCTCGATGTACAGGGTGTACCCCCCCCCCCAACCCCCCCAGAAAACAAACTTACATTTTTTTTTACCGCAAAAATAAATTATGCAATTTCGCCAGTTCATTCTTTACCCAAAGGTAGGGGCGCTAGAGGTACGAACCAGATGCTAAAGTTTCAGCCTGAACCGATATTCTATTGAAAAGTTATAAGTGATTTCCTAAAAATTTCAACGGCAAAAAGGCGGAGAATGAGCGCCAGACGATACGTAGTTCGTTTTTGCAATAAAAAAATCCCGCTTTTTTTTTTGGGGGGGGGGGGGGGCACTTTGTATAATAAATAAAACTTAAAAGAAGCTCGGCGCATGCAATTATCTCGAAACATGTTTTGCTATTAACTTCGCCGTTCATAAGCAAAATCAGTCACTCATCGCGCGCGGAAAGGTTGTACTTAAAATACTCCTAGACTTACCACTAGGGTAGATCGAAATCTTTCATTGCTACTCATAAACGAAATCAGTCGCACATCGCGCGGATAAGGTTGTGCTCCAACAACTCGAATATAGCTTACCGTCGCTTGCTTCTTGGGGTTGTCGAGCGTCAAGACCGGGTAGTGGAAGTTGGCTTCGGTTAAGGCCGAAAACTCCATGACTTGGCGATGGTCAGAAAAACGCTTGCAAGTCGGAA
>JAZHYW010028348.1:0-46895 GCA_037355805.1 Ixodes ricinus | reverse complement strand
GATGCTGGAATAATTAACTGGTCATGTTAAGCTCCCATTAGGGGAAATTTACTTAGAGCGGCTTTGGAGCGCTGTTGCGTTGGTATCTTCTTGGGCGTGCAAGCCCACGTTCGCATCTACCTCATGCATGCACCAAAGGCGCGAGCAGGAAGCGCTTTTGAATCGCTCCAAATCCACCAAGGGAATTCCACAAACGCGGCTCAGCCGTCTGTCGCGTGTTTTGGTTATCTTCGATTTAGGGTTGTGTGTCCAGCGGGTGGTTTAAGGCTGCGGTCCCACGGCAGCCATCTTGAACAAGGCGTTAGTTCAACCAATAGATGGCGACACGCACCCGTGGGGTGGCCGAAATTTTGGTTCAAGGTGGGATGGCTCGAGCACCATCACGTTCCCCTCGTGGCCTTGCTCGCGCCGCTGCCAGCTGTGCTCAGCTGGCTCAATAGCGTCGCCCAGCAAACTCATCTATGCGAGAATGTCAGGCTGATATAGGGACATGCGGTTCGGCGGTTGCGACGGGCTTTCGCAATAAATCTTACCAAGAAGGAATCAATTGTTGATTGACGTGTCAATATTCTGTCAATGAAAAATTCTTCTGCAGGAATGCACGCTCAGTAGACTCAATCTTCCAAGACACCAGTGGAAGCGGACGTCTAGTAAACGGCTTCGCGATTTACGGTATTTACCTCGCCATTATAATAGGGAGTTTTAGTAGACCGTGTTTCCCTCCGCTAGCCCTCCGCTACGAAGAAACCGCCACTGCGCCTGCGCGCCGATGGCCTTGAGCTGTAGAGTTCGGGTAGCGGAGGGGCTTAGCAGAGCGGGCAACACGGTCTACTAAACTCGGCTATTGACGACTGAAAGCATGACGTAACGAAATATTGTGTTTCACGGGATCCGGAAGATGTTGTAATGGTTGTTACATTATAGTTCCTAGAAAACAAGCGCCGTTGCAATATTTTCGGAAGTACCGACACACATTATGTTGTAAGTACAGATTAGGAGGAATATGATTAAAAGCACTATGATTGAGCGGCGTTTAGTGACGGCAAGTGATGAGCGTTCGGGAATTTATAAATTCACATGATTGCTAACTATAGACACGCGGACAATAAAGACCTGTGTTGTCGGGAGATGGAGTTGCGGTGATGACCTGATATCGGACGACTCGTGGCAGACGTACAAGCAAGTTTCGTCTCAGCGAATGGTAAGCGTTAAGTGTCAAGCACAGCATGTCGCTACCGACGTTGTTGACGTTTCGAGCACTTACCGCTTTCGACAAAAGTGTTGGCACCTGGGCTAACTTTGCGGATAGACTGGAAGTTTTCCTCGAGTCCAGCGCCATTATGAACAGCAACTGAAAACGATCCACTATTCAGTCGGTGGGTGCATGGCGAAACGTATTTGCATCTGCGGAGTCATGGTCGATGCGTACTCTAAGTGGTTGGAAGTTTACACGATGCATGCCACGACGTACAAACGCGTCATTGACGTTCTACTCACTCGTTTCGCTACTTTTGCCCTACCAAAAATACTTTTCTCTGATAACGCGCCGAATCTCGTTTAAAAAAATAAATAAACAAGTTTCTAAATAACAAAACAAAAAACGGCATCAGACATTACATTAGTTAACCATACCATCCTGCAACTAACGGGCAAGCAGAACAGATGGTGTGCGAAACGAAGAAAGCCCTCTTGAAGCTTACGGAAGAAGCAGTTCAGTGAAGAATCGCCAAGTTCTTGTTCCGGCACCACATTACGGTCTCATCTTCCACGGGAAAAACAGCAACCAAAGCAATGTTCGCCGGACGAAGAGCCACACCCCTCGATCTCATGACACTATGGCCTACGAACGAAGATCGAGAGATTCCGAGATCGGGAGTAATGGCAGTTTATTCGATCGGACAGCTCGTCTACGTGAGGAATTTCAGCGGAAGTCCGGCCTTTCATGTAAAACGTGAGTAGAAAAGACTCTATGTTGTTTGGCCAGATGGTGTCATCCCTCTGAAGACGTTGGATATCAATGCCCTTGAGTGTAAATATAGCGAAATCACAAAAATCTCTTTGTGTATTGTGTAACTGCCCTTGTATTTGGTAGTAGAATCTATGGTGGGGATTTGGACCTTTCACACCAGGCTCTTTTTTTATTTTTCGCTCCATACTCTTTTGCGGTTTCGGTAGGCTATAAGAATCTTTTGGAACGGGACACTTTACCTGAATGAGGCCATTTATTCCAAGCAGTCCAACAGGGGATGCTGCTAGAAATCCGTCCTTTATATTAATGAATAAGCCGCACTTTTGCACAGTGCGGTTTTTCTGTTCCACGTACAGTTGTAAAGCATCATCCTCAATGATTCTACCATATTCTGTTGCGTGTGAAGAAAAGTCTTTGGGTACACGATACTTGAAACAAGTCTGGCACTGTACGTTGTGGTTTGACACCCACTAATGTCGTCATCCTTATAGAGCCTCATCAATTAATCATTACCTCGTCACCTCATATTGCTCTTCGTCAACAGTAAGTACAATAGGCTACCGCCATATTACAATCCAAGAATTGAAAAAGTAAGTCGTGCAGTCCTTCATTATGTTTATTTTTTATATAATGTTACTACGTTACATTACCTCGAGACGATCGACGTCCATCGTCGATCTTCAAATATACCTGTATACAAATTAGACGTACAATCACAAAAAACGCAGCGTGCCGCCTCTTTTCTTTGGATCGTCTTTTTGAAATCAGCGCAAGCTCGCGTGTTCTCTCTTCTGAGACGGTTAGAACGGTCGCACATAAAACCCGCGTTTCTCCTACCCGACCGCTTCCTTCTCTCATTATGTGTAGTTGGTTATAACTAAATAAACTATAATAATGGTGTATTATTCATATTTAGTTTCAGTTTCAGTCACGGGAAAGGAGGTTCGCGGGCACTAGTGCCACTAGCGGGAACAGTGAGGAAGAGGCAGGTGTCAAAAGGTAGTGGCTTGTGGAACCCACGGGGCTTACATCATGGCCCCTTCAGGTATTACAAGCTCCTTGAACAAGGGCATGAATAGTGTCATTAAATAAGCTACGCTTCAGAGTAGCGACACTTGGCCATACTGTGGCTTAAAATTATGGTTGCCAGTTATCTGAAGCTTTATTTGAAATCACAGGAAACGCTTTTCCGTCCTCCACAAATGTTTAAACAGTCCGCGACAGAGCAAAGCAATATTGCATCAGCTTCTTGACACCGGATCTAATGCTGAGGAGGTCTCACTTTTGAATCATGACGATCGGCGGTTGCGTTTGCTCTGCAGAAGACCCGAAATGGCGGCTCCCACAAGAATGTTGGGGAATGGAGTGCCGATACTCCAAGCGCAGCTCACTTAGTGGCTCTAGGCATGAAGTGAACTCGGGTGTATTCTTTTCCTTTTCGTCTGTATTGTTTATTGATTTCCATCATATCGAATAATCAACACAATATATCGCACTACGCTTGTTTAATTATTTATCTTAGATTTATTAACCTGACCCAGTACTTAAACCATTTATTTGTCGATAGTAAATCTTCCAATATATTTTTTAAATGTGAAGGCAAAAATACACGGACACTGATGATGATACAAACGCCAACGCCGCCCTCGAAAATTTCTTGAACTTTAGAAATCAGCAGTTTGTCTGCAATCCGGCAGGTGGCGCAATAAAACACCCAAACAGTTTTTAATTGTTTTTAAAACTAACTAAGCTCTACACCTATCAAGAAACCAAAGCAAGATCATTGTGCAAGTATAATAAATCGCAATGTTTATCTATTCCATACAATAAATATTATTAGATGCCAATAAATCTGTTTCATGCCCATAAAAGCACATCTAAAGAACCGGCAATCATGTTTGTGTCCATCCTCAAACAAAAATTAGAGATGTCTACTGAAAACAAAAGCTGCTATTTTGCATATCAGATATTAACCCTTCTTTATGACAACATGATTACCCATCAAATATTATAAATATAGACAAATGTGATTTTTTGTGTCTAAGAAGGATGCAATTTTGCCTGAACTTTATGAATTTTTTTAGAGAAACCAAATGCGAAATTGCGAAAAAAGGCTTCGCTATGCAACATAGCACATATTTAATTGTCTCTGCATAAGAGGTTTATCAATTGTGTTGACAACCCATACCGGTGCATTCGTACTACCAAACGATGTTAGTCTGATTTACCATTTTCATTCGGTTTTTACGCGAGTCTTACAGCAAAAGTTTTACGTCAATCCTAATTAAATTTAACACACGTTTGTAGGTTTTATATATCAATAGCCATAAGAAGTTTCAGAAACAAATATGCCATAGTTGTCCAGAAAATAGCTCGTGAATATGCTTCCGTAAAGCCAATTTTCCAAAAGGTCAATTTCCGAAACTAAAAAGAAAATGAAAAAAAGGGACACGCTGTGCAAAGAAAACTCTCTTTATCTACAAACCATGAAATTTTGGAGCAAATTTCTCTAACGGTAAACTCTCCCCATTTGTACTACCAAACCATGTATGACCAAAAACACCAATATTCGCAGATCCTCCCCGATCTCGCTTTTTGCTTCAGAAATATATATCATATATCCAAATGAGGCCCATTGCCTATTCTATAAGGTGACATGAGTGAAATATTTTTAGGTAGTGACTAAGCGTCAGAATCGCGCTGCAAACAAGGGCACATATTGTCATTTTTCATGGCCGCCGTGGAACCGCAGCCTTAAGGGGGATTCAATCCGCTATTTATTTGTACACTTTTCCTCATAGATGGCGCAGACTTTTTCCGGAACAAACGAGTGTTCGCAGCTGCGCATGCAGGTCGGGCGCTCGAGGTGGGCTCGGGCCACGGGCTGTTTGCCGCCGATGTCCGAGCTAGATCTTCTTCGCTCTGCGTCCGCCGCTGCAGGAAGCGGCCAACAGGCGGCGCGAGATACGCGCCAGTACATGCGTAGATTACAGTGGCTTACAAAACGTAGAATAAGCTCTGATTTCCGAATAAATTCAAAGTTCCGTCCACGTTCGAAATTATCAAAAGCACAAGGTGCGGCGTTGAGGCCGTTTGGACCACCACATTTAACACGCAAACGTTGTTTTGCAAAAAAAAAAAAGGAAAGAAATATATATGTATATATTTTTAGAACTTAATTTAAAGCTAGAAAACAAAAAAAGAAGAAATAAAGTGGCAGTTTTGCACTTCCTATGTCCTATATCGGCCTGCTCTTCATCTGAATACTGGTTTGCAAACCCGCTCCGCTCCCAGGATGTGTGGAGCAATGCCCATCTATCCTGGGAAAAGTGGCGCTAATCATTTTTGTGGAAACGCTCGAGACACGTGCCGCGCGCCACTTCTGGGAAGAACTAGAGCCACTAAATGAGCTGCGCTTAGAGTATCGGCACTCTGTTCCCCAACATTGTTGTGGGCGCCGACATCTTGGTGCTTGCGCAGAGCACAAGCATCAAAATATCTATAGTTTCAGGTTTAGTGTACACAAACCTGAAACTCAGGTTTGTGTAGCGAAATTTGCCCATTGAGTGACGAGCGGTTGAATCCCCTTAAGGTTATGGTTGGTGCCACTTGCACGCGCTCTCAGCTATTCCCCATTACAGCTGCCAGGTGAACTTATCAAGCTTATTGCGCACACGTGCGGTCCTTACCTTTGACTATGACGTCCGCCTTTTCACAGGTTTCTGGATGCTTGACATCGTTATGGCAACCTCTTCATACTTCCGATAGCCGTTTGATAAACCGCTCCCATCTATTACGCACTTTCCGAGCCAAAAACAAAGATGGTAAACAACAAAAAAAAAGTCAAATTAGGTGTAGAGCGTGTTGGTAAAGTTGATTTGACACAGAAAGAATAATACAAACTCGGGACAAGGCAACACATCCTTCAACTCGCAACATCGTGAATGAACTTCAAAGCCTTCTTTGCAATTTCACCCGGCAATTAAAAATAAGAGAAAGGAAAGCGGAAGAGAGAAAGGAAAGTGTAAAGATAAATTTGTAAAGAAAAAAGTCATTAAAAGTATATGATATGAGAGAAAAGACTGCACAATCAGTTTGAGGGGGAGTGATGAGAAACTACGCTAGTTCCGGAGTCAAGTAGGAGATCCCGTTTTTGGAAAGAACAAGTGAGGGCGCAGACGCCTTGTTGTCAACTGTGTTGATGGTGAGTAATTCACTGATTTCCCTGGCAGATATGTTAATATACGTTCCCGAAATTCTAGTGTTTTCGAAACATGGAACACAGTCATTTCATGTGCGGACATGAACGACAATGAGCTGAATCCTGTGTCACTTCCGAATCACGCTTTCCGAGCCAGTTGGTTGAAATACATGCTCGTCGTCTTTTGTACCGAGTTTGTTTTATTCTTTCCGTGTAAAGTCAAAGCAAAAAAGTCAACCTTTTACTTTTTCCCGGCACCGCCAGCTCCACCTCCTCACCTAGGGCACCCTACCCTCACCAGGTCTGCTCGAAGATCGGTATGTCAAAACCGCCGAAGCGCACCACTAATGAGTGATCAAACAATGTAAATGACACAATAAGATACAAAGCCGATGTACTTAAATTTTGTTTTAATTGTAACAAAAATAGTTTTATAAAAAAATTAAAAAAGATACCGGACGCTTGGTGATATTTGCGGCTGTTTCCTGCATATGCAAGCAAGTCTCTATGTATCACGTTTGGCACATCTTCATTGATGCAATGCGCCTCCTAACTCTGTCAACAAAATACACCAAGAACTTTTTTGTTTTTCATCTTTCTAGCGCGTCAGGGTCATCAGCTGGTGAATAGTTCTATTTTCTCAAAAAGCAACACTGCTAAACCACGACAGCAAAGCTTCCTTCTTTTTTTCTTTTTTTATAGTGTCTAGAATATAATGGGATCTGGCTATTTCTGCGAACAAACCCGTTTTCATTAGAAAAAAGAAAGGTGTAAGGTAAAAAAAGGGGTGGGGGGAGCAACACCTTTGATTAGCAAACGGCCGTCGTAGGTGGAGATTTCAAGTTTTTCATTTCTAACTTTTTACTCAAGTAAGTTTGTTGAGCGACATTTTCATGCCCTTGATGCACGTTCGTCGGCCCCCCTGTCCAAAACTTTAGCTTAATTGATACGCTTAGAAACCGGTTTATTCCGTCGCTTCAAAGGATTCCTTTGACTGACTCTGTATGTTTAGAGCAGACATGCTTCGAAGATGCCCGAGACGTGCCCAGAAACAAATCTTTCATCACCATGGCAACGAGCACCGTATCTCCTGCATGATATGTGAAGAGTAGGCCTGCGGGTTTACGACGTGTTGAGCGGATTTTAATTGCCACAGCCACACGTAATAACACCTTCTCATGAGCCTTCATATGGGGTCGTATTGTTGTCGGTCGTACTCAAAACACAAATGTCTGAACCAGACTTCAGGGCGGCAGCCGACAATATATATAGCTTCATTAAAAAATATATAATAATAATATGTAGAACTTGTATGGTCATCGGTTTGAGCGAGTATCTTTCGTGGACAAGTGCGTGTATCGTTTCAACTTGTTTGTATGCTTTGTACACGTTATGTTCTTGGAAGCGTAGACCGCAGATTCCCGGAAGGCCATCAATGGGATCCGCTCCTAAAGTCCGTTCTGCGCGCTGCCTCTGCGTAACTTCCGGAGTCTGTCAGCGACAGCAGCCACCAGGCCAGCACCCTTGCCGCTTCCGTCTTCGGCCAGCATCAGTTTAAACTGCACAAAGAGCCACTCGTGAATACGCAACTTTTCACTTTAGATTGGGGCGTAATAGGAACAACATAGCAGCGCTCACTCTACCGCCGCTCTATCGATTAAGGTGTTCATTTAGAGCCAGCACCCTTATGCCGGAGGTCACATTGCTTATACATCAGACTAGAGCTGAGACACCAGACGCCTATTGGAGCTTACAAACTTCCGGCTGTAGAAACATACACACGACAGAATTATTACGCACATTATCGGCGCATATTACCTGGCGTCATACATGTAAGACACACTGATCAGGTGACAGCGTCGCGCAGGGATGACACAGCACTCGTATTCAATCGATGCTCCGACACTGAACAAATTGCGTTTATGTTTTGTGGTGTCATGGGCCAATATACAGTGACGTCTCGTTAATATGGACATCTCCGTTCCACCAAAAAATTTGTCCATAATGTGAGTTGTCCATAATAACGACTACAAAACTGCATGTATTCTCCTAGTTCGTCCCCAAAAATGGCGTCCATATAGCGGGGTATCCATATTAACGGGGTCCATATTAACGAGACGTGACTGTATATCCAGCTTTCATTGTAGTTTAGGTCGCTTGACTGTGGTCACCCTCTTTTACCAGCCTTAAAAGTTCCTGCACTGGCTTTTTAATAATTTTTTATTTGCACCAAACCTGAGCGCACTGAACGTAGTAACTTAATGACACTTTTCTTTTCTCGAATTTCGATTTATTTTAGAAGTTATAGGCAAATCAAAATTACAAAAACAAGCAAAAAATAACCTCCTTCATGACGTCCTTGGTTGCTTGAGTGGCCGTGAACTAGACGAGGGGTGGTGAGCTGAGCGAGCGCTCACGGCTGCCGTACTCCGTGTCGACGGCGCGAGAGGGCGCCACCAAAGCGTGTTCTGGATAGGCTGTATGTAGCGGGCAGCTAGAGCGGCTCTCATTGCATTTGCTGCGCGATTAAACACAAATTCGGCATGACACTTCATTGGCCACAAACGACAGCAAACACGGGGTAAAGATCAGTTCAGAATGGGAGCCACTTCGCGCTGCCATACCGCGAAACGGCCAAACCGCAAGACAAAGCTGCTCACCGAAGGCCTTGGGAACGCTCAGAGCCGGCCGGGTCCTTCGGTCCCTACCGGCCGCAGCGCCGCCGCGTACATCCGCGACCTTTCCGTGTCGGCGCCTGATCCCACTACTCCTTTCTAGTAGGCGCCGCCTTTTCCACCGATTGGTGGCGGGTATGTCGACGGATCATTTCTTGTTTCCGTACTTTATAAACTGCATTTGTTTCTTTTCTGATCTCAAATACTGAACAAAACTACTTTTACAAATAATTGAAACGGTTCGCGCCCCTTATATTTTGTATTTCGACTAAGAAGAAGCTTTTAGCGGCTCTGACCAGTAGTAAGCCCAGGACCTAAGACGTCACATTACGCGCGCTTTCGGTACCGCGGGTCGCCCCTGTCGGTGGAGGAGGTTTCCGCGTCGTCCGGTTAAAATATGACGCACTGATATTTAGTGACTCTCTCCGTGCCCGCTGGCTTGCCCGAACCCCAAGAGACGTGGAAACCGCAAAAAAGGTAGACGCTTAATTATGATTGCAGAGTTTCTAATGGCACTCCGCCGTTTTCTTCATAGTCCCTGATTTGCCTCAAAAACCTGCTAAAAACACCAACAGACGTCGCTGAAATAGTAACCCAAATATTTGGACACAATAATTTGTTCACGAAGTTACAGAATTTACAATTCTGGTCCTCATCGTGTTTTTCAAAGTGAAAAGCTCTGCTGGCAACATTGAAAAAGTGACGTCTACAATTCGGGTAGGGGTTCACTTTTTGGGCTGTAAACTTTGTTCCCAACTGATTACAAACGGTTTTATGGTGTCAAATGAATGGTGTGGAAGGTCGCTCCAGCTCCCGTGCAGCAGCACGAAACAAATGCTCGGCATAGTTCATTTTTAGACTGTCCGCTCGGAACCGCAGCCTACCCAACCGTGACGTCACGGCAATGAAAAGCGCAGGTATATTCGAATCTTGGTTTTGGCGTCATGTCTTCATTGGCCGATTTCGCAGTAACTATTCTGAATTTCGCGATACTAAAGTAGCATGCTGGAAAGAGTAAAGGACGGCGATTTCGAAAGTATAGTTAGTTGGGGTTGCTCAGATAATCACCGGAGTTCCCCTTTTTTAACATGTTTGATAAAGCCAGATAAAGCACATTTTGCGGGGAAGAGCGCGACGTTTTGTTTTGGCGTGGTGTTTTGCCGCCAGTTTTTTTTTCCTGAAGTCCCGCGCCTCACGCCCTTCGGTCGCGTAAAATGCCGCCACTAGCAAGAAACACGAAGCACACCTTTTATTTAGAATAGTCCATTGCTTGAAATGTGGAAAGAAAATAATATCTAACGGGTGCTTTGTGTGCTCATCGATTTTATTTTGTGCATAACGAACTGCCTCGCTCTTTTTTGTTATTCACGGTAAAAGCAGAACCATGCTTTTTTATGTGGTTTTAGTGGTCAAGAGCGTATTCGTGAGCACACGCATAGCCGACACCAAACCAGATGTGCTTAACGTTTCGTAAGGTTTTTTTCAGCGGAGCTGTTAAGCGCTAGTTTTCCCAGGATCGTGTCCCCCGCAAAGAAATGAAGACACCGAACTCTGGACACCTACCGCCATCTATGAGCGACGGCGGCAAGCCACGATATCTGGCTTGCCGCCGTCGCTCATAGATGGCGGCAGCTTTTCCACTCTGGCTTGCCGACTTGCGGCCGGCAATTACTTTCCATTGTACAGCTCTGCTGGTCTTCCTTCTTCACCAGAGTGGAAAGGCTGAAAGTTTTGTTTGTTTGTTTTGTTTTTAAGGACACGATTCGAAGTTAAAGCACACCGCTAATACGTCATACAAAATGCAGCCTGTAGACAATGTTTGTGGCCTTACTCGTATGAAGGACCTGTCAGATTGGGCATACAAAAACCATCTGCAGGTATGCTCCAAGTGTACAAATGAAGCTAACATGCTTAAAACATGCCCGAGGCGAGACCGCAGTTACTTTTGTCATGTCCGCAACGAACACCGTCTCTTTTGTTTAATGAACAATTTAGCCAGTGCAGTAGAACCGCTAGCCTGGTGTCTTTTTAACGCGCACCACGCAGCATAGTGATACACGACCGCACGCCGGTACGATGCTCATCCAGCATCGAAACGGGCAGCGGTGGGGATGGAACCCAGGATGCCTGGGTTCTGCAGCGCGAGCTTTCGGTCCGGGTGGTTCTCACTCGAGCCTGTTCTAGTTTCGACCCTCTCGTTTGGACCTTCTCGAAAGGACCATCCTCAAAACGTCCTTCTCGATTGGGGCTGCCGCATTTGGTCCGTTCTCGTTACATCCTTGCTTCATTCTAAAATAAAAAAATAAAAACTTTCAGCAGTTTCATTTTGGTGAAGAAGGAAGACCAGCGAAGCTGTACAATGGAAAATAATGGCCGGCCGCATGTCTGCAAGCCAGAGTGAAAAGGCTGCCGCCATCTATTAGCGACGGCGGCAACGAGATCCGTGGCTTGCCGCCGTCGCTCATAGATGGCGGTAGGTGTCCAGAGTTCGGTGTCTTCATTTCTTTGCGGGGGACACGATCCTGGGGAAACTAGCCCTTAACAGCTCCGCTGTGAAAAGAAATCAAAAGGGGGCACTTCGAAGTGTCGGTGTTGTAGTTTGGTCACCGCATATCCCCGAAGACGCTTCTTTAAGTCTCCTCCCTCCCCTCCCTACACGCACGCCCTCACATCTACAGGAAACACGTGTTTAGATCCCGCGGTTTGGCTAGTGGTTCCTGGAATACGTCCGTTGTGCTCTTGAAACATGCAGCGAAGGTCAGGACGCAGCTCGCTGGGTTGTCCCGATCTGGTTGCAGGCGCTGGGCAATAAAACACCGAACTGCTCTTTTGTGTCATAGCGCGGCTTCGTATGTCCCCCATTTAATTGCTCGGCCGCGGGAGGGTGCACTCGGAGTGGGCCGGTTCATATCCCCTCCAAACCATTTTTTTTTCTTTAAGTAAACAGCGGCGCACACTACGAGCCATCGGAGTCAATAAAAGGCTGAGAACCACGTTCCATTCGGTCATAGTGCGAACGGGATCAAATGAGAACGGTATCAAATGCGAATAAGTCCAAAAGCGAAAAACAAAAACCCGGTTTGGATGTTTTGTTAAGGTTCAAACGAGAATGTTCAAATAAGAAAGGGGGATTCGTACAATACCTACTCGAGCAATGATCTGCCCCGATGATCAGGTACTCAAGTTACAAATCGAATCTAGAGAAATAAATAAATAATAAAAAAAAACTCTGCGAAAGGAAAAAAAATTAAGAGAACGCGAATATCCCGAGCAACGCACGTATCCGTCGATCACATCCGGGTCTTCCTCCGTTTTGCCCCAAATCTGCGTACATTTACTTATTTACATCTATACCTGCTGCGCCGTTGGGCATTATGCTTGGTGCAGGGGGTACACGAGTGCAAATATAATAAAAATATATGCACGTAACGAGCAAAAATAAACATGCACGTAAAAAGCAAAAAGACACACACGCGCAGAATATTGAAATAGGTTTCCGTGATTCTTTCTTTTACCCAGGTTATCGGCTGCGAGCTGTTGTGCGTTAACACGTTCAGCCACTGATTCTCCTAGTGTATGGGACATTAGGAATATTAAGCCCCAGTCACAGTACTCGTAGATCATACAAAAGACACGATGTTGGCTGCAGACATGATTACAAAATTATCTGCGTACACGCCTTAATCATGTTCACTTTATACATGCGTCGAACCTGTCCGCAGATTATGACCAATGTGACAGGCGGTCATACAAGGAAGGCCTAAAACACTGTCTCGGCATCCCGTCGTTTGTATAATGTATCAGGCTTTGGGTAGGCCTCGCGAGGTGGCTTCATCCATCGGCAGCGCACTCACCGGTTTCTTAGGGGCGAGAACGGTCGTGTAGTCAGTCATGAGGCGATGGAACTTGGGATGGTGCTTGTACAGCGAGCCGTCGATGGCGACGGTCACGTTTGGCTTGTCCATGCGGTTCAGCAGTTCAGCGAGGCCTGCGGAAGCGCGCGGTCAAACCCCGGGCGCGAGGTGACGAGCAACAGTTGTAACTCACAGATCGAAACGAGCAGCGCTGCCCTGGCAGATACCACGCCGCAGACGTGTCTGACGATGGCGATGTCTTCCTCCGTGACTCGGATGTAGCCCATGCGGGCCAAGACCTCCCGGGCACGTCCTTCTCCGTCGTCTCTGTCGCGACAAGAAAAACAAAAATCCATGGTGACGCGGTCAGGCGGACAGTCTCAAGAGAGCTGTCGAGCGAGAGATGTAGTAATAACAACATTATTGATTCACGCGAAACAATCGAATCTGAAGTCCCCATTATTCTAGGATCATGAACAGCGCAATAAGCGATGACAAATAGAAAGAGTAAGGACAAGCGCTGTCCTGTTTACTCGTAACACTTCTCCATTGCGTTCTCTGATTTTATTATACCATTGGTCAAATGTTTGGCATGGCTGTTGTCGATTAAACGTTATCATAAGTGTACTTTGGCTACTTATATGATTGGCGATCGACCCGTCATGCCTGGTGCCAGCAGGTGGGTGCCCATCTCTCGGGACGCGCCATCGGCCAGCCAATCGAGCCCATATTTCTCCTTTTGTTTGTGCTTTATTGTTTCTATTTTTGACGGAGGATGATGCAGTTCCAAAGTTGCCGAATAACGGGGCCCGCCTGCGACCAGACTTCTGAGTCGGCACAATGGACAGTCCTCCGACGACTTCCTATTCGGCTTAAGCTTCGTGCTCTAGGTTGTGTCCGGGGAGGGGGTTTGATGCTGCATGATAGAACAGAACCGATATATTTGCAAAACCGCTTTCCCTGGCATTGAGGGAAATAATTCGACAAAAAAAGTCAGTGTTTCCGTGGCGAGGCTGCTCACTCTGGTTTGTTGTCAGCGCAAGCGGCTGCTCTTGAAGCTGCCCCCGAGGAGGCCGTGTCGGCCCTCGAGGACGTCGTGTCGGCTCTCGACCTGTACCGTTCCCGTACATAGAGAGTTGTGTTATTACGCCTCCTCAAAAGACCATACGCTTTTATGGTTTGTTTTTGAGGCTGCGGCCCATGTAACGGGCTCCCAGACCCCATCAAGCTGTTTTTAGCTGCTTTTTGTCTGGAAAAATATAACTTTAAAAGTTAGTGACAGAAAAGCACAAGGCTGTGGCAAAGCATTAGTCGCATTAGCAGGAGGTCGCTGGATAAGCCCCAGGCTTTCGCCCGATGTCAGGTTTTCGACGTTGTGCATTTAACTAATTTTTGTGGCATCGTAGTACATAGAAACTAGCTCGCAGGGATTGTTTTCGCGTGGTGGTGTGCGTTGCCTGCAGAGAGCTCAGGCGCTGAAGGTGTGATCCACGAATTCACGACCCTCAGCGGGCGATGCTTTCTTTCAATAATCACCACCACCTTCGGGATCATCGGAAAATCAAAGTAATCACGTTCCATCTTTTGAGCGGCTCAGCACTTGAAATGGCCAGAGGAGAGTTTTGCGCTCCGACGATCTTGAGGCTGTTATACGGTAGTGAGCGAGTGAGTGTGTATTAGGTAAAAGGAAAATCCAAGTTTATACCTGTGTCTTGTGTCACCTGTACACGGTAGTAGCTTGTTCTGTTCTAGCTTGATGTGCAGCCGGACAGTCGACGCAAACTAATACCTCTGTCAAACGGGCACCCAAAATGACGTTTACGCCAAATGAAATTCAAAGTACACGCCGTTTAGTAAGTGCCGCATGTAACTTACTAAACGACATCAATGACACTGCCAACCGTTCATCTGCCATGCTTTCGCTTTTACAACCAACTGATAGTATCGCGACAACCATATTATTCCCTGGCGGCTTCTTTGATGTTTCTTTTTGTCGATTTCGGGGACCGTTCAATGGGCGGTGAGTGGACGTCAAGTGAGCCAGCCGAAGACGCCTCCAGGCCCAATACTTTTGTAAACGGGGGGGGGGGGGGATTTAGCAATGGCACTCTATGTATTATAGCCGTAGACATACACCTCAGAAGTCTTAAAGCCATCAGATATTTTTTTTTAATAATCAGGTTACCTCGGTGCGGCATCTTGTCGATATGCACATAAAAACACACAAAATCTTTGGCTCCGCCGACACACAGATGAAATCAAATGTTAGGTTAAGGCAAGGTGATGAGTTGCAAGCAGCGTGGCTACATGCGGTTAGACGGCAAGCTCCCATCTCTTCAATATCCGTTACCGCTTGATCGAAGCGCTCCACTCTTTTGCACGCTACGGTTTCTCTCTAAACTGCCGTTACCGAGAAGCACCGTAGCGTACAAGAAAAGTAGCGCTTCAGTCAACTGGTGACAAACATCGGGCGAAGAGGAAAGGGGTGGCGGGTTGTTTCTTCGCTGGAAGTTTGCCAGCCGAGTTGACAAGCAACGTTTGTTGCAGAGAAATGTCTGGAATGCGGACCTCAACGCCCGCTCACCCTTCGAGTTGAGACACGTCGGCCGTGGTGAAGCTTCTCTGGGTGAGGATGGTCTCGGACGCCCTTCCGTCGAAGAGCACGTTCTCGCGGATCAGCTTCACCAGGACATTCCTCACCAGCTCGCCCATGAACTTGCCTGAGAAGAGCTTCTCGAACCTGCGCCAGGGGGTAGGCGGCCAACCATGGGCGGAATTCGCGGTCATTTTTGCTCCCAGCCTGCCAACTTGAACAGTGTAAACTTACCACGTTAATCCGCAGGAAAAGAAGTTGAAAGACACAAAGACAGGACAAGCCGAAGAAAACGGGGTTTTTCTAAACATCGATATGAAACTGGCCCACTATTCATTCTGCTTAACACGGTGGAGGTCATGCTCGCAGCACGTGGGCAATCAGATCACGTTGATTCAAGCTATCCAGTGATGTCGGTTTCAGTCCATAGACTCCAGATTTGACCCAGATGTAGTTTTCACATGCAAATCGAGGCTGGGAGACCTGTGGAAGTCGATAAACAGAGAGGAGTTCCCTCCTCTCTGTTTAGCAAATATCATGCTAACAGGCTTACCACGTGCAAGACTGAGCAGAACTTTCCATGCCCATGTTTTGCGGCGATGAATACATCGGCCAACCGGGTCGCTGCGTAAACGACCGGCTCCGGGAGAATCGCGAAGAAGTAGAGGACGCCGCACCCAACAGTCAGCACTCGATAGACACGCAAAGACAGGAATGTCGCGGCTGAGCTCCCGAGTTTGCCAACACGACGACGCTGGTAAATCTTCGTGACCGCGACGGGAAGAAGAATATAGAAGCCTTGTTTATTTTTGCTCCAGAAAGACCTGAGGGCCCTGGCGGCCTCGACCATAGCCATTCTATCCCTAAATCCCCCTCTTTCTACCAATGCTTGAAAGTTGTGGCATCAGCAGGTACCCCCCCCTCCTCTACAAACCCATAGCCAGGAAAAAGTTCCTGGCTACGGGCCTGTAAATACATTGAACTCCGTTACGATGCACTCTTGGGTCTGCTTGATTTGCTCCATCAAACCTTAGCGTCGATTAATTGCGGTCGGACTTAAAGTGAAACGAAAACTTAAAGTGAAACGGAGAATAGTAAACATTATTTAAAAAAGAAAAGGAGAAAAATGCCTTTCCTTCCGCCGAACACTTCCAAATCCCCGGAATTGATTACGCAACTATACGCTAAATAACTCGCTGAAACGAGATCATGGACGAGGCAACCACCAACTGACCAAGCGGCCATTACATAAGGTCTCGCTGGCCGCCATAGCTGACATTGTTGTTCACGGCACATGCTCAGAGAAAGCTCTCGCTTATCGTCTGTGTCAAGAGAAAAATCCCGATGGCGCGAGCTGCACGCTTTGCAGAAGCGTGTTGGAAGCTCTCCGTCAGCGGTAGATACGGAGCAGCAACGAACCCAGCTATGACCGCCAGTGAGTGGGACAAGTTGTATAACTGTTTCAGCGAGATCCAACGTTCGAGGCTCACGTGAAGGAGTTGACGAGCAGCGAGTTGTCGTCCACGGCTCTATCGAACTCGGTCTTGATGAAGTTGAGCACGCCGTTGTCCCCGAAGGCGCCCCACTCGACGTCGATGACCACCTGGGCAAACGAAGCGACACGCTCCTTTACGTTTTTGTCCACTGGCATTTACTTACCCTATTTTTATGTATTTCGAAAAAGCGCCCCGCCCCTCATCGTTAATTTTCCGCATTTTTTTATATTACTTTAAATCATTGAGACTAAATGAATATTAAACCATAGATGCATACATTACTTTATGGTGAACACCATGTATACGTCTACGCCACTGCCCGATTTCACCAGATACAAACAACTTTCGTGTTGTGGAATTTTTTTTTGTGTGTGTGTGTGTGTGTCTGGTAGTTTAAGTACTTGGAGCTTGGAGACATAACCGGCTCTAAATATACGCGAGCGTATGGGCGCCCATAGCTTCCGCAGGTCCCCTCCCGAACCACACTGCCACAGATTCCAAACTGGGGGAACAACAAAATGACAGGCAATAACCCCATAATAACCGCACACAAAGAAACAGACCGAAGCCCTTCGTCCATTCAGATCTTATCATGACCTTGGTGACGCGCCAGGAATAGACGAGTAAAAGTAAATGCACGTGCCGATAACAAGACCACACGAGCAGCGCGGGCTGTTGAACACCCAGACCGGACCTCACTATGGTCCTCGATTTCCGCCTGATGACGTCCTTCAAGTGTCTAGTTGTCGCCGGCCGCTATCCAGGCGGTGTTAACAGCAGTGGTGGTGTATGTGGCAGACGCCTCTTCTGCTACAGGTCGCTCTCCCTCGGAAACTTTGGCAGCCAGGAACATGGGAAGCCGCGATGACAGCGACACCTCGCGTTCTCTCGTTCTTTCCTGTCAGATACTCGTACACCCAACCACCAGGATCGCGACATCTGACAGTACGACACTCCAGCTTTCGTGACGTCATTTGTTGCCACTTCGGGACCACTTTCGATGCATGAGCGGAATAGGACGCTAAACACGCTGATCGGAGACGAGTTCCAGCCAGTGTATGCGGAGAGCAAGTTCGTCTGCTTCTTCCACGGGAGTTGCGGTGACGTCAGAACGACGCCGTGCTCTGATTGGCTCTGATTGAAGGATAGTGGGTAGACCTCGAAGCAAGCTGCCTTGAGGTCTACCCACTATCCTTCAATCAGAGCCAATCCAGAGCTCGGCATTCTGACGTCACCACAAGCCCTGCACAAGGAGCAGACGAACTTGCTCTCCGCATACTGGCACAAAGAGGAGCGCCCGGTACCTACCTCGTGAATTCCCGTCTTGTCACCTTCCCATTTCTCGATCTTCTCGATCTTCTCAAGGTAGCACGCGTTGCTGCCAGTTCCTGGAATGCCCGTGAGGGGATTAGAACGAGAGGAGCAAATCATGTCTCGAGAATACTTGCAGCGTGTGCAACGCTATAGGGTGTATTCACTGGCGGCCATATCCGTGTGCGCTAATGCTGAGCACGTGCTGATGGCTAGCTTCCACAGTTATTTTGCAACGTGCACCCCGCACCATCAAGATTGCCGGTCTTGACAGCCTATCAATGTGAGCTCGTTCTGAGCATGCGCTCTAAACAGTGACCTCAAATATGGCGGCCAGTGAATACCCCCTATAGACCTTTCCGAAAAAGAGCGTGTGGCCGGTGCCATTAATAGTGTTCGGGCGTATAGCGCGTGCTTTGCTCACTTTCCGAACCGACGAACACGCACGTGCTGGGCTGTGAAGATTGCACGCTAGACTGTGGTTTTGTTAACATTGGAAAGCTCTATACTTCGTTTCACCGTGACTTGGCAAACAGCGAACGCGGCACCGGCGACTCGATCAGTGTCGGAAACGGTTACGTGACAAGTATTTTAGAGCGCAGCTCTTAGGCGCCCGTTTCCGGCTTGAGCGGCGTCGGCGTCGCCGTTGGCGTAACCGCGCGGTGCATTATGGGACCCGTCCCATAATGCACCGTGATGACGCGCGCGTTGCATTATGGGACGTTTTTCATAATGCACCGCGCGGGAGAAGGAGGGGGAGGAGGAGGAGGAAGCGAGGAGCACGGGCAGCACGGGAGGAGTAGATGAGGAGGGAGGAGGAGAGGGTACGGATGAGGAGGAGGGACATACCGTCCCCTCCGTACCTCCCTCCTCCTCCTCAAGAGCTGCGCTCTAATTCGGCATTACAGGGAGTTGTAAACCACTTTCATTTTTTTTTAAGAGCACTCCTGCATAAAGCCGTCACCGTGCTTTCCTTTGTCACTGACTGGCTAAAGGGGGCCACAGCTTTCGTTCTTTGCCATGTAGTTCACATGCATGTGGAAAACCAAACGCGGTGCGGGGAGTCGGTTCGAGCCAGGGCACCGTCAACTTCAGCTGAGTGTTATTTCGGTGGTCGACGGCGTACCATCGCAGTAGAATACAACGTCATTGCAACTTAAAATACTAAGCCGAGAAGGCAGCGAAAATTACAAACGCAAGCTCGACCGCGCGCTTCTTGCCATCAAACGTGTCTTTAAAGCGCAAGCGCTGGCTCCACGAAAGCACGTTTTAAAGCAGCGGATCTCGCGTCTGTTGCCTTTGAGTTCCTAACGAGTGTAAAAACAGCACTTTTACTGACACACGCAGTGCAGCCCATACATAGGTTCTGCGATTGTGCTATCTTTCAGGTACGTGCGATAGATGCAATTGCCTTTCATTGTTCTATCACCCTTTTATCGCTTTTTCCGTCATCGCCCTTGGCGATACACAGGACGGGGGTGGAACAAAGAGTTGGTATTTTGCGCTTACCTGTCTGTCTCAACGGCATGTTGCTGTTGTTTGTTTGTTTGTTTTGCCTTGTGTCTGGTTTACTTACCGTTTTATTCTTTTTTTTTTTGTGTATGTTCTGGACAAAACATAAAAAAAACTGTTTTTTTTTTGCCTTTGTTGTGCGTGTTGCTCACCTCTTGTTTTTCCAACCTTTTTTTTTATACGTGATTCCGCTCCAAACTTATTTTCATCAAAATGTTTCGAACTGTACTGTAACTGCTCCCGTGGTAGTCACATTACTGTTCGTACATAAAAAAAAAGTCCGGCTCTTCGCGGAACGTTAACTAACTCCGCCCTTCTGTTTCGAGTTAAGATATATGTATATATATATAGGTGCATCCTAGATCAGCTTTATGTTATTTTATCAACATGTACACGTTTCAAACGCTAATAGAGCATGGTTTCTTCCCCCGACAACCAAATCTTCTAAGAACTGCTTCGCGCAGCGCAATGATATAGTTTAGTATGGCACGTTGTCGGACTAGCATCAGCTCGTCCTAGATAAACATATAAAATAGCGCAAAAAAGCAGGACGAAGCATACAGACAGGCGCTAACCTTCAAATCAGTTTTATCTGCAGAAAAGCAAAGACCTATATACACAGTGACAGGCAACGCAGCAGCACGCAAAAGCCGATTAATATCGTACACGATCATCGCGACCTGAAACCATTAGCCAGCAGCAATGGACGGAGTCGATGACGCACGCCGTCCCACGTTTTTTCTTTATAGTAAAGCCCAATAGCTCTCGAGCGACCGTCGTCTCCGGTTTCTCCCAGTATCCGTATCTGCTGAACTCGCGGAACACAGCCGCACGTGTTGCAATCGCACTGGTAAATGTCGGCGGCATTTATGCGCTACTGATAATGCGTGCTCCGTGCTCGCTCACTGCGTAGTCCACGTAGGGTGATGACGTGTTTCTTATCACAAGGTGCTTTTGCCTTCCTCATCAGAAATGCGGAGCACAACCCAGCCAACTTCTTTGGGTAGAGAACACAACGGGAACATCGCACTTGCTTGCAACTTTCTTCAGTGCTACTGAGCTTCTTTATCAAAAAAGGGACGGCATGCGTCAGCAGACACTCTGATTGTAATACATTGTAATGAATTTCAGTTTTGAATGATCATGTAAAATATTAATCAACTTTTACGTGCTGCCGCGTTGCCCGTCATGTAGTGTGTAGATGCTTGCTTTTCCTGAATAAAACGAGCTGAAAGTTAGTGCCTGTCCTGTATACTTCTGTCCTTGTCTTTTTGCGCTATTTTATAGTGTTTTACTATGAATGATATACTCTCCGACAACCAAATCCTGTAAGAACTACTTTACGCAGCGCATGAATAATGCACCAAACTTCTTTTTTTCTTAATGTGACAACGAGTATAACATCGCTCACCCAGGATGAGTCCGATGGCGCAGTTGTGGTCCAGGAAAGCTCCCTTGACCAGGGTACCCGTGGTGTCGTTGACAACGGCAACGATGTCGATGTCCATGCCCTGAGCAGCGAGTCGGCGCAATAACTCATCGCCATGAACGAGGACACATCGCGTGGGTATATGCACACACCGTGTGTATCACTTCACCGATAGAGAAAAAGATTTCAACCCTGTCACTGCAGAACAGGCAAAATATGTGAACATGGTAGAAGATACGCGTGTAACGAACAACGCTAAGAAATTGACAAAACACAAACGACGAGGACCGGGACATCTATACATAGTGTCGTTTGTGTGCTTAATGATTTGTTTTTAACACTCATTCATTTTATCATATTCAGGCAACTCCGACACATACGGAACATCGTAATCGAGCACGTGCCTACACGGCTGCCAACCTGACCCCTCGCCTGTCGATGGCGTCTTTGAGCATCTGGACGGCGTCTTGACCCACAACCCCGCTGCAGTTGAAGCTCTTGGTCCACGTGACCAGGATTCCGACGTTGAGCGCCTTCTGGATCATCGGGAACGAGAAGCAGAAGCCTGCGCGGCGGACGGCCGAAGCCAAATGCGTCTCTCGAACGATGCATTCGGTTTGAGTGCCAATCGTCATCCAACTGTCCCATGAAACTTCTGAGCACTGGGAAACGTCTTTGGCAAAGCTTTGACCGAACAACATTTACCTAAACAAGGCATACTAAGCATACTTTTGCTCGACGTTTAGTTTCTCAACCTGAATAAAAAGAGACGTTCAATACACGAGCGACCTTGAGACTTTCCAAAGTGACACCTTTGCATCTTTGCGCGCCCTTGCCTTCGTTTCCTCGGGCATTGTTTAGGACTGTCTCCATTCACCCTAAACTGAGACTGCGGTTGAAGCCACAAGCGCGTTGGATAAGTCATACGTCGATCCTTCGCCCGGTGATCTCGCTTTCGCCCAATATTCCCGCGGAGCGCTGGGTCAGGCGGTTGAATGGTCCGGCGAGAGCGTAGCTCCCGTCGTGGTCTCAGCTCAGTGGTGAACGGAGTATAGGGCATCGAGCGGCGATTGTCATTTAGATGACTGCTGATGACATTCGAGAGTAGGAAAGGTTGCTTGGAATGCTTAGAATAGGGTATTGCGTATGGAGGAATTGCGACTAAATGAATATAATTTTGATTGATTTATTGATCGAATATCAATTGACTGATCGTCGCGATAGTGAGACAATGTTTTTTTTATGGTAACGGTTGACCATTGTTTCTAGAAGGATGTAGTCGGTTCTATTCAGCCTTCTGACATATCTGCGAACATTGTTCAAAAATTATAAATATGTATTCTTAATTTTTTACCGTTTAAAGGCAAGAGAACGACTTAGCCAGAGATTAATGTGTGATTCGGGAAACGTCTCGGGTGCACCGAATGCCAGGAATAAACACGTATCGTAATAGTCATTCACAAAATATTAACTGAACTGCGATACTTCTGTTTTGTTCTATATACTATATAGCATAGATATAAAACAAATAACAAAGAAAAACAAAACTATCTACAATTTTGCTGAGTCACATATAGATTTTTGGATTTCTTCTGACCTGGAGCTTTGAGCTTCATTATTTTTTAAAGGAAGTATATGTATGTTTAGTCTGCTTTGATATTATATTTAGCTCTATGTTCGTTTGCAATCGTTGTCAATGCTTGCAAATATTATCGAAACACTACGCCCCCCCCCTCTTTAGGTAATGCCCTCTATGAACCTTTAGAAACAAATAAATATAACTATTTATATATTTCGTCGGCGTGTTTTACGATGCACAGAGCTTTCTGCTTACATGCAATCATCATGAGGTACTTGCGTTTTAATTTGCCAAAGTCCCATCGTACGTTTGCCAAACCTCTATTATATTTATCTCTAGGATACGAGACCCTGCGTTACCAGAGCACGTATTGGCTATGTGGCATAAAAACTAATTTGATATGACATATATAATGTCTGTATCTGCCCGGAGTGTCCCCTGCGATGATGAACCTGAAATAATCACGCCTTCTGTTTTGTCATCATCGCGACAACAAAAAACTAGAAAAAACAAAAAAGACTGACCTAGAGGCAACTTCTTCCCAAGGAGGTTGTTGGTCACCATAAAATCGTGGATGCAGTCTGCCAGGAAATCGAACAGCTGCCAAAGAAACGGCATAAAAATGCGCTTTATTTGCATTTCCGCTCGCATGGTTACGAATGTGTAGCATGATATCATATTGTCACGAATGCCAGGCAGAGGGACGATGAAAAAAGAAAGAAATTAGACGTTTAACGTGGCAAACTTGCGCCAGGAAACAAAAGAAAGAACGAGCGTCGAGATAACAGAGGCGAGCGTGGAGGTATCGCGTGACAGCTGACATGAGCTGACACTAGGTTATCTGGAATATATGCCTTGAATGTTCGAGCGTCAAGAGTGAACACGAAACTTCTAGAAAAATGAAGTAGAATCAATTGATAAACGTTATCTCAAACGCCGGGCATCGAACCCCGGACGCCTGCGTGGACGCCTCTCGGCCACGCACGCGGCAATATCACCCTGCCAATTTTAAAACTACGTGACAACCGAATCTTAAGGGATGCCGGAAAAACTACCAAAGTCTCCTTAATAAAATGTTTCTGTGTCGAGCATATTTATTCGTTATATTTTTCCGCCTTCAATGTTCCCTCAAGCTTTTTTTTTAATATTGATGTTTACTTTTACAGCGACTAGAAGTCCAGCTAGTCCTCTTTCCAGCTCCTTTGTTCAAGTTTATTTTAGCTATACACACAGTGAACGCGTCAATATAATCATTTTAAGAAATTATGAAGTTATGAGATCCAAAACTTTGCTAAGCATAACTGCTAAGCTGTTCACACCCGTGCGCTCCAATACCAATTGAACGCCATCACAACTGTGCACACGCACTATTCACTCTTTCTGAAATGTAATGAGGAGAGATGCATGCCACACAACGTTGAAAGTGCCTCGCAAGTCGTGTGCATTGTACAGGCCCGACGGCGTTCGTATGGAAGACGCTCTGTTTGCATTAACGATCGTGCAACAGAAATGCGCTACAAGTAGGAATCCGTGTTTTCAGAGTTCATTTCTCGTGACATTCGGAGGATGTTTTTTGGAGTTTGTTTTTCGCTGGGGATTCGTGGTTTATAGGAGTTTATTTTTGTTAGATTCCCAATTATTCTTTGAATTTCTGAGTTTATTGTACTAGATAAAAGTAAAAATAAATTCAAAAACAAAATAATCAAGGTTCGGGTACCATCACCCGTTTTCCTGACGGAACCTCGACGTGCTATAATGCAAACCCATTTTGTCAGTAGTTCTAGATTTCAAAGGAAACTGAAGTGGAATCTCCCCAGGACCACTGACCTTGTGCTCTTATAAGGTTTAGTTGTAAAACTCCGTCATTTTTGCTGTTTATTTTGTCGCGGTGACCTCGAAATTTGGAGTTTTTCGTATAAATCCGAATTGACGGAAAATTTACCGCCGAGTGTTTTTCGGATTTTTTCGGATGTATCCGAAAACACGGAACCCCAGCTATAAGGTAACGCGTTTGCACCCGTGCCAGCCACAACGTTGAACAAAACTCGTTATAGGTGGATTGAATACCAATACCAAAAGAGTCGCTGAGTTTCGAAAACTGCTCATTGGAAGAGGGAATTTATGTGGCTTATATATTATAATTATATTGTTGCCACGTTATGTCCTCTTTAAGCGTAACATTTCCGGCTACGTGTCATTACCAGACAAAAGAATAGAAAACGAATCACCCATAAAATATAGCGTCTCACGGAAGAATCGACGGTATAGAACCGCACAGAAGGCCAAGCTTTGTTCCGCTTGACGAAAGCGGAATATAAGCGATTGTTGTCGGCCTCTGCCGACCCGCAAAAGAGGAAGTTTCTTACAAGCCCCTTCCGGGAGAAGAAAAAGTTGCGCGAAAGATGCGTCGGCTGCGTAATTTCCACAGAAGAGGGCGCGAAAAAGCGTAGTTTTATTGAACACATTACTTTTTCCAACATAGTTTAATGAAAGAGGTTTCAGCTCCTTAGCATATAAGGGCGTCTATAGTTCCCTGTACATATACACTCTTAAAAAACCGGGCGTCTGCTTTCCCGCACAACACTCAGAGAGCCAATCATCGCAACTTACGGAGGCAGCTCAGCGAATGACGATGCCGAAACATACCGTACGTTTGGACCAAAAAGCGCAGTTTAAGTTGTGACATTAAGCAATGCAAGCGTGACCTTTTGCATTGCTTGATGTCACAACTCAGACTGCGTTTTTGGTCTAAACATATGTTTCGGCATCGTCATTCGCTGAGCTGCCTCGCAAGTTGCGGTGATTGGCTCTCCGAGTGTTGTGCGTGAAAGTAGACGCACTGGCTTTTCTTTATAGTGTAGAACAGTGGTCGGCAACCAGCGGCCCGCGGGCCGGATGCGGCCCGCGAGGCAGTATCATGCGGCCCCCAGCCACCCAGCGCCCCCCCCCCTAACGCGGTCAACTAAAAAAAAAAAAAAAGATAAATTTGACTAATTCCCTGCTTGTTGCCTGCCTTCTCCTCTCACCCCTACCATGAGCCACCATGATTACACTATTCGGGAGCACATATGTCTGCGAGCAAACTTTTTCACGAATGAAGTGCATGAAAGCCAACTTGCGCACACGAATGACTGACGACAACCTCCACAATGTTTTGCGACTCGCAGTTAGTAGCTTGAATGTGGATGTCCGTAGTTTGGCGAGCGCAGTTCAACGCCAGAAGTCTCACTAAGTGGAGTCTCCATGTTTTCGTGGGAATGTTGTATCTCAAGTCGTGTGTCGTAAAATAAAGAAACTATTCATTTTCGATCTATGTACGTCAATGTGAGTTCGTGCAAGTGCTTTATTTATTTTTTTATTTTAACCCCCCCCCCCCCTCCCCCCCCGCTCCCTGCCGTCCGGCCCGTTCCGCCTTGACTTCGCGGCGACTCGGCCCGCTGCGCCAAAAGGTTGCCGACCACTGGTGTAGAATAATATTGGTTTCCTCTACAGCTAACCATATGTCTCCACCACCAGTGCAGAATTAACAAATTAATCCGTGCGTACTCTGAAGAAAATAAAAAAGAAGATAAAACCAGGGTGATTTCTCTTTTATTCCATGTTAGAGTGTACTAGAAACAACGAGTGGGGGCCACCGGAGTGCTATTTTGGTACCTCCGCATGTGAAAAAAAACGGCTAATTCAAGCCACTTGGCTCGTAGCGCCCTATTGGGCGCTACGAGCGACGTTGTTCGGATTAGTCGCTTTTTATGAAAAACGCGTTTCGTTCCAACGCCAACCGGCACATTGGTCAAGGTAATAGAAACGATAGAACGCCGGACTATATTTCTTATACAACCTAGACGTCAGGCGTCACGTACATAAAGTCACCGCGACCTGACTTGTCGTCACAACGCCATGCGACACCAGAACGACGCCTTGACGTCAACGTCGTCATCGACGTTGACAACGTGCGTTACACTGAGACTGCGTTCTGACGTCATATTGCGTTGACAACGACGACGATGTCAACGTTGACGTTGATGACGACGACGACAACGTCACGGGACGTCAAGATAACGGCGTCTTTGTCAATGCAACGTCATAACGACGCTTGGTGTCAGTTCGTTGGCGTCGTTGTCGACATGACGGAACTCAACGTCACGAAGACGTCCCGACAACTTCACAACGTCGACGACGTTACAGGACGTCAAGACTTCGTCGTGACGGCGCGTCGACGTTGATGCTGGTGAAGGCGACGACGTTACACACCGTCAAGGCTTCGCCATGACGTTGACGTTAACGATGACGTCACGACGACGGTAACGAGACGTCATAGCGATGTTTGACGTTGCGTGGGGCGTCGACGTCAACGTCGGCATCGACGAACACGTTTACGTCGTCCTCAATGTGGCGTGCGACGTCACGACCGCGTTTCAACGGCGACTTGAGGTCGCCAAATGGCGTCGTCCTCGACGCGACGCGACGACGGTCTTACGACAGGATTTTGACGTCGCGTAACGTTGTCGACGATGACGTCGTGGCGTCGTCTTGTCGTGGTGCTTTGACGTTACCTTTGACGTCAAAATCATAAAAAATACAATATAGTCCCTAAGGGGCTATATTGCCCATATGACCTTGACCTGTGTCGTTGCTTGATCGCAACGAAGGTGGCGCTGCGATCAAAGTGGCTTGGTTCCACCTGATCGTTTTCCACGTTTTGAGGTGCAACTGAAAGCATGAGCGGAGCCTATAGCTCGTCCCACTCGTACCTTCTAGTACACTCTATCCATGTGGTACCACTGTCTCTAATATATAACTCTTTTTCTTCCTTTTTCTTAAAGTTAAGTTATATTACTTTTGAAAACGGATGGTGTGGACTCTAGATCTTTTACGTGATGCTTCCCGTGCCCAGTTGAGTTGGACCAACTTGTTCGTGAGTAAACAAAATTCCGCTAGTAACTGTGCGCCATAGTTTGTTTTGAGCGAAGCCTAGTTTTCTTGTCACACTTCCGTCCCATGCATCCCGGCGCACGAAAGAGGCGCGGCTGCCCAGCTCGCACCTACCTTCTCTCCGGGCCCCAGACGCACGGGTTCGGGCACCGAGTAGTACTTGACGTGGAAGCGCTGCTCTCCGTCCGGGTCCAGCTGCAAGTGCAGCACCCGGAAGTTGGTGCCCCCGAGGTCCAGGGCCAGGAACTCGCCTTTCTCTGCAGGAGAACATGGACGAAACTCGGTTACACTCGATGAGGTCTTGTAGCAGTAGCAGGGGTCATAATCAAATTTTAAGTGCTGAGTTACGATCCCAGGGAGCAACAACAGCTGTCGTGACTGAGGTGAATTCCTTCTAGTCGCGGCGAGGTTTCACTGTCGGAAAATCGAAATTATTGCTGACCTCGGATAAACCTTTTCTATTTCTATAGCTGTTCACTCTCACAGCTTCCTGTCTCGGTCACCAGGCGCTGAGAATACTGCCAAAATTAGAAGAAGAAAAAAAACTTTTGTTGTGTGGGCAGCAAGGCCTTGATATCGCGTTCGCTGTCTTCGCTACGGATGGGCAATTTAGCGAGTGCAGTAGGGGGGCTATGCCAGCGTGGAGTTTTTAAGGTACAATATGCGGTGCTTATTAAACTGAGAGTACAGTGCTCATCCAGATCGAAACGGGCGGTGTGGGGATCGGACCCTGCGTGCTTCTGTAGTGCGGTGCGCAAACACACTAGATCACCGGCTTCCCTCCCCCCCCCCCACACACACACACACACACACACAGTTGTTGTTGTTGTTGTTTTACTGTATTAACATCGCGCTTCGGCGGAAAACCACGAAACTACCGAGAAAAAAACAACAGCATGAAGCCGTTACATTATTTACGGCAGTTAATTACTGAGCGCATAACAAAACATACGCAGCAGTTTGTAGCGCAAACGTGAGATTGTGAGAGCAAGTCACAAAATAGTGTATCTGGAGAGTAGCTCTTATTTTGGAAACAGCAGTGACCGCCACGCCCCTAATTCGAGTATTATGCCTGGAAGGCGTACCGTATCCGACTAACTTGTTTACCGCGTTTGTATTTGATCTCCTCCATTTCCGGTTAACGACGCTACAATTTCGTCATTTTGCAGTTCACCATAATCCTGCCAGTGACACAGCAGTGGAAGTAGATACATCAGACACCTCTTCTGATGTAGCTTGCTTTGCAACCGGCCAATCGACAGGAGCATAACGAACCGTTGATCGCGACAACGCGCGTAACGTTATCCAGCGGCTGCTGTGACGTATATCATTTCCGTTTGGAGGACGCTCCGTTGTATTAGATAGTTTTATTTATTAAATCGTTTCGATACCTCCGATAACGATACTCGATAACCAGAACTTTCTATTAAAACTTCCTATTATGGTGCCTGGAGTGCGCTTCCGACTGGTGTGCTCAGCGCGTCCTCAAATGTGGTCCCTCGGATTCCGCCAGATGACGTCATAAAAGTGTCATGCTGTCTGTCACGCTGGAAAGCGACCTGCCATAGCCTCCTCTATACTGACAAAGCCTGACAGATCGCCACGAGAAGCGGCCGCCGAAATTGGAAAGGTAGAGCGGCAGGCAACGGAGGAGAGGAGAGCCACGTGACGGACGCCCCGCTGCGGCGAGACGCCGAAACACACTTCTCCCGAGCGATGGAATGTCCGCTCGTGCTCCTCGCGTTCCTCGCGCTACCGCTTCTTTACTCGTCGGGTTTGAAAACCATGTTTTGGGTCCTCGCCGCTGCAAAAGCTGTACGCTGACGACCAGGTTCCCTGAGAAATGCTCTGTGCTACCAGATCCTCGCGCTCCATATCTGCGACCGGGCATTCTATGGCTCCGTCGTCGAACTGCCAGGCTTCGTGAGTATAGAAGAGACTACATGGCAGGTCGTTTTCCAGCGTGACAGACCACGGAAGCTCAAGCAGCCGGGAGTTGGGACGCCACGACGACAGCGACATTCGCGTCCGCTCATACGCTTTTGCAGGAACTTCTACTCCAACCGCCAGGGTCGCGACATCCAACAACATGACAAGCCGGCGTCTGTGACGTCATTTGTTTCCCCTTCGGGACCACTTCCGATACATGGGCGGGATCGGACGCTAAACAGAACCATCCAAAGACGCGTTTAATGCGCTGTAGCTGTATGTCAGGGGCGGTAAAAACAAAATGCAGCCAAACACGCCGATTGGATGAGCGTTCCAGGCACCATAATTTGAGGCATATCCTCACGTGAAAAGTATAGGCTTCGAGCGCGCTTACCTGTTCCGTCCGGCAGCTCCGGCAGGTAGGTGTTTTCCATCTGCAGCGACGACTGCCGCTTGGGATTCTTCTCGAGGCCCAGCTGGATTTCTGACAGGAACACATCCCGGATTTTGCAGATGGTGTGCGCGGAGAGGACCAGTGGGCGCACGATGTTCTCCACCTGAAAAAATCCGGCCGGGACCGAGAATGGAACGGTGATCAAAGTCGCGATACAGATCAGGGCCTAAAGCAGTGCCAATCATAGATTGATTGATTACCGCACAACACTTGCAGGGACAACTAGAATACGGGTGAATTACACTCTAAAAAAATCAGCAGAACCCATCCTTTGGGAATGATTATCTACGTTAATGCGAATAGCATCAAACGGTGCGGAGTTATGCGCGTTCGTCAGGTGGCCGGCACACTCTAGATACGCCAGCCCACTCTTGAGGCGATTCTAAATTTGTTGACACTTTCACAGCCCTGCGCACGATCTCCGCAGCCCAGCACGTGCGTTTGTGTCACTTAGGAAGGCGAGCAAAGCACGCGCCATACGCACAAACACTCAAAATGGTACCGACCAGACTTTCTGGCGTCTCAGCTAGTCTCAACCAACGGTACTCTAAACGGTTGTTTATATCTTTACCATAGGACGCGCTTACAGCGCTGTCACAGCTACCGGTGCGCGCGCGTTCCATGCACGAGGGCTCATTCCGCTCTCGTGAGGCTGAGCTATACTTCGTTTCAGCTTGGGTCCAGACGCAGCCGATGCTACAAGCGCGAGCTCCGCGGGCTTTCAGCGTCCCTGCCAAGCACGCGCGCTCGTGCAGTGCAAGCACTGTTCAGGGTCACATGCTCGCGCTTGTAGCATCGGCTGCGTCTGGACCCAAGCTGAAACGAAGTATAGAGGTCTCCCGAGCGCGGGAGAGGGTGAGCTAGAGGGAGAGGGTGAGCGCGGGAGAGGGTGAGCTAGCCCTCGTGCATGGAACGCGCGCGCACCGGTAGCTGTGACAGCGCTGCAAAGCGCGTCCTATGGTAAAGATATAAACAAATGTTTAGAGTGCGGTGAATGACTGCCTTCATAGCTCTGTGGTTAGCGCGTCTGCCTGCTGATCAAAGGGTCAACGGTTCGAATCCCAGCCGGCGCCGGTCTTTTTTATTTATTTATCGACCCGCGGCGTAAGAGGTTAGATAGCCAGATAGATATAGATAGATAGATACATAGATAGATACATAGACGAAAAGTGCGTGAAGTATCCAAAGAATGCTATTCGCATTAATAATCCGTACGTCTATTTCCCCGCAATTTAAAGAGCCTATCATTGTGATATAAACACAGGTAGCCAGGTGAACGTCGAAGTTAAAAGCACGTTACGACCTTAAAGATTAAACGTATTGGGGAGGAGGAGCGACCGTGACGCCCCAAGCGGTTAACTTTAGAACTACACGGATGGGGACAACAAATACAATGACTCAGCGCTCGGCCGACATAACCGAACGCGGCGTCAGCGTTCGGCTGGAGTTCGTGTTCTCCGGTGAGGGGGAGGAGGGGCTCTTTGTTTCCACTCGCGGCCTGCATGAACAATGCAGCATGCACGATCCCAGCTCAGCACAAAAGCCGAAGTGGGTCAAGCTCGCATTCTCTGAGGATAGATCCGGCACTTAACGTCGCTTCGTCGATTGTTAGTATTAATGCGAATATTAATGCGAATATTAATGCGAATAGCATTTTAATGCGAATAGCATTCTTTGGATACTTCACGCACTTTTCGTCTATGTATCATCATCTATCTATCTATCTATCTATCTGGCTATCTAACCTCTTACGCCGCGGGTCGATAAATAAATAAAAAAGACCGGCGCCGGCTGGGATTCGAACCGTTGACCCTTTGATCAGCAGGCAGACGCGCTAACCACAGAGCTATGAAGGCAGTCATTCAACGCACTCTAATCGGTTGTTTATATCTTTACTATAGGACGCGCTTTACAGCGCTGTCACAGCTACCGGTGCGCGCGCGTTCCATGCACGAGGGCTCATTCCGCTCTCGTGAGGGTGAGCACGGCCGCTACATCACCCTCTCCCGAGCGCGGGAGAGGGTGAGCTAGCGGCCGTGCTCACCCTCTCCCGTTGGTTGAGACTAGCTGAGACGCCAGAAAGTCTGGTCGGTACCATTTTGAGTGTTTGTGCGTATGGCGCGTGCTTTGCTCGCCTTCCTAAGTGACACAAACGCACGTGCTGGGCTGCGGAGATCGTGCGCAGGGCTGTGAAAGTGTCAACAAATTTAGAATCGCCTCAAGAGTGGGCTGGCGTATCTAGAGTGTGCCGGCCACCTGACGAACGCGCATAACTCCGCACTGTTTGATGCTATTCGCACCTTAACGTAGATAATCATTCCCAAGGATGTGTTCTGTTTTTTACGTTAAACTGTGCCCCGCGCTCTATTGTAGAAGATGACGTGGACATGCCCATAAGGCCCGTGGCCATGCGCACAGGCCTTGTGTTGAGTAAACACCGACTGTGGGGAAAACAAACGGGTTTGAGCGCCCCCTATAGTTCGATCTCCTGCCCAATAATAAGACACTGAGCTTGACATCCGACGTTCACGAGGAAAACGTCATGCTCAGTGTTATATCGCAGACTTCGCGCAAAAACTCTTCTTCGGCCAGGTATTCTAAGCTCCTCCAGCTTGATATGAATGACTGGATCTCCGGAGTGCTCTGCGGAAAAGTAGGCGCACGAGGATGTTTTTAATTGTACACTGCTCGACGGTAGCATTGATAAGGCAACACGAGCACTTTCGCCACACTACTATTTTCAATGCACGTCTTTCAGATATGAGATAAAAACAAAAAACCCGGGGATCGCATGTTCCTTCTATTGCTGTGTCGCGCTCTCTATAGCTCAGACTTTTTTTTTATATTACGCAGCATGGCCAACTTTCTGAGTCATTCCGTGGAATAAAAGGTTTTCAATGAAGTATCAAGATTCTAAATGATTTGCGTCCAATGATATCCAAGAAATTACAGCCCTCCGGGAGCATCACAATATCTCGTTAAGAAAAGCAGAAATTTATAGTATTCTGAACATAGCCTATAGGATTCAATGCAAAGAACAAACAAAAAATCGAGAGCCACTGAATAAAAACGATCCGCGTCCAAATGTTTAATTACTGCTTATTGATATTTCATGGCTGTCATCTCAAAATATCCCCGGGGGCATTGCGATGTTTCTTGCCGTTCAGTTCGAATTCTCATTTCTGGTGCATGCCGGGGCGTTTATGTCCAAGAGATGTCTGACGTTCTCCTGACCGAAAAGTCCTTCTCAGTTTTCTAAACGACAGGACCCTGGTCTTGCTTTTGCTGAAGTACAAGCCACACTGCCCATACATTATACAAAAGATAGCGTTCCCTTCAAGACATGATGACAGAATCTGCAGACAGTTATTGTATGACCAGAGTGACCGCCAGACAAGGAAGACCTCAGCCAGTGTCTGCACACTGTCTTTCGAATGATGTGATAGCAGTGTGACCACGGATGTATGGAGTTAGTTTTGTAACTGAGGTTCAATTACTTCGATTTCATACGATTCTTTCCCCCTCCCCCTCAAGGCCGGAATTCGTGCATTTCTGGATGGTATCGCTAAGGCCACATCATCCAGAAAAAAAACACACACAAAAAAAACATGCCGTCATTAATGAAAAGAACTCGACTTCGTTCCTTTTGGTCCGGACACTGCAATCAGTGCAGAAAGAAGTGGCCCATGGTCATCGGCATAGCTTCGTGTTTTACCCGTCCATACTTGGACCGGTCAGGGCCACTGGCGTCTTGCCTTCTAACGATGTTCGCAACGGTACGCACTGCGCAGATACTTCGCACTGCTCGCGAGAAACGCGTCCGCCGAATACCACAAATTTCTGAGTAGCCTTGCGACAAGGCCATTCGGAAATCAACGCTGCAGATGTCATTTATCAGTGGCGTAGCCAGCAATTCTTTTCGGGAGAGGGGGGGGGGGGGGGCGGGGGGGGGGGGGGACTGAGGTGGCTGGGATGTTTATGACTTGGGGGGCGGAGAGAGAGAAGGGTCTGAAGCCCCATAAGCCCCCCCCCTCCCTTTGCTACGCCACTGTCATATATTCAACGAAACTTGGAACGAACATGTGCTAAACATGGATGGGAGTTGTATAGAAAAAGACGAAACACGGAGGACAATAATTCACCTGCAAAACATAGTGGATTTTGTTGTCTTAGTGCATCCCGAACTTTGAAGACCATTTTAACGGGGTCACTACAGCAGCAGGGCTGCCCCGAGGGCGGCGCCTCACCCCCATTGGCTAACATAAGTCATCACGTGACCACAGCGACGACCAATGACGCTCTCGTGGGAAGTGAGTCTCGGTACATAGACGACTGCATCGAGATTCACCGATCCAGAAACGTATTCCACGTATTGTCATTTTATCTCGAATGAACAAACTGCTGGCGCAATTTTTTACTACCACCATTATTACACTCACAAGCATTATTGTATTTAGGATAATGATTTCAAATAGTATCATGTACAAAAGTTGTAAAAAATGTACTTTTTTTAAAGATAAGTAATTATAGCGTTAGCGGTGCGAATCAGATGTCAAAGTTTTCTAACTAACCACCATGTTATTCAAAAGTTATAAGTAATTTTCTGAAACTTTCAATGGAAAAGTGGCGACCGGCGCGGAACCTTAGAATACTTAGAGCTAAATGGCGCCGGTTACCGAGAGCGGGCCTAATTTTCCTATTGAAATTTTCAGAAAACCTCAAAACTTTTGAATGATAAAACGGTTAGTTCTGGAACTTTGACACCTGGTCCGGACCGCTGCCCTACATTTAGACAATGAGCGTACACTGCAGCGATGTGTAGTTCATTTTTGCGGTAAACAAAACACTCTATTTATTTTTATTTTTATTTTTTTTGGGGGGGGGGGGGAGGGGGAGGAGACATAGTGTAGATACAAAAATTTCAAATGCATTTAAATGGCAGATACGGGCATGACAATCAACCAGTTCACTGATATGACCTCGTCAGCGTGTGCAGGCGTCGAAGGCTTTTCCGCTCTCAGGTCCGCCATTTATCTTCTCTCGCAGCTCTCAAATCGCTCGCAAGGTTCTCTCTCATCGGCATGCCACGAAGCGGACTTGCAGTTTCTACCGAGAGCGCTTTCGATGCAAGTATGGCAACGAAGACAATAAATAAAGCCTCGAAAATGGCGAGTTTGTCCGGAGGTATCTATATCTCCCCTATAGCTTTGATCCAACTACTCGGCGGTCGGTCACGAGGCAGGAAAGCAGGTTTTCCAATGATTGCCCGTCGAGTTTGTGCTTCCTCAGCGAGACCGTGACCCTCCCGTGGCCTCTTCCGCGTCTGCCCTTTCCACGTGCCTTTGGAAAGGAATAGTCCGTACGGGCAAGCCGTATTCTCGCGTCGCATGAAACGGGGCATGTCCACATGTGCGAAAAAGCGTGCGAAAAAGAAAAGAAGAAAAGTGAAGGGTGCTCGAAAAGGAAGTTTGTAACTTCCTTATCCGCCACTTGGTAAAGAAGCCTTTCTAATGCCCCCTTCTACACGATCATAAAGGCACTTTTAGTTCAGGGACCTTTCTTCTCGGCGACCCATGGAGCGCGCGCTGATTCGCCGATTGCAAAGCGACCTTTGTTAAAGGTATCTTTATGCTGGCAGTATGAATGGCGCATTAATCTCTTAGCAAATGTGTCACCTCATAGACCTACAACAGCTATAACTACCTGCAATGGTATTGGCTTTAAAAACAGCACTCCACTATTTGATGCCGGTGATGTCATTTCTGGAGACGTAAGAGAGTAAAACAACTGTACGATCTGCCCCCATCGGCTGCAATTCTGCTACTGCGGATCGCAGGTAATTGTACAATATTTTTATGTCTTATACTTATAAAGTTGTACGCTATCTTTTGAATGCCCAGTATAATGTCACTAACTTTAAAGTGAGAAAGAAGGCGCGGTTAAAAATGCTCGTTTTCTACACTGGCGACAGAAGTACCGACCAGACTAGAGCTCGTGCCTGGAGGGACGAGGTGGGCAGAATGCCAAGTCAAAATTTACTGAACGTCCCAAACACCGAAGCGCCAATAACTTGACGTAAAGGCGCACAGCTCAATCTCGGAGTGTTTCGAATTTCGCCCGCTACAGGACTTCACAACATCCAACAACTACGAATAGTGCTCTGGGTTCTGGGAGAACGTTCGTTGTACCCCTAGACGAGAACAGTCTTCTACGATATAACTTTCAGGTAGTTAAACGGTCTCTCCGTAGATGACCAATGACCGTGCACGAGGTGCAAACAACAAACAGTTTGACTGATTGCGTCATACGGAAATGACCCATCGAATTGCTTTGACTTTTCATCGAGCGATAGCAGCAACGACAGCGGGGACCCACTAAGAACTTCCGACGGCCCACACCACCTCGGACAAGCAAAGCCTGTGAACAGCTTCCTTTACCTCCAGTAATTTCATGGAATTCAGATGGCATTCAGATGGCCCCAAGTGACGCCGGACGTCCTTCCACGCGTTCACTGGACACGAGGCAGACGCTGACGCAGCAATCGAGTCCAATCTGTCGGCGCTCGATTTCACTTTGACGACGTCGAAATGTTAATGCAGCGGCTTCGAATATTCTATAGGCAGTGTTGAACCGAATTCTCGGTAGAAAGTTTGGCCACACAGCTAACCATTGCTCTTGCTTAAGTCCGTTGAACCAATAAGAAGGGCGATTCGTATCGAGCCCCTACGGTCATGCGGTATCAGTGGCAAAAAGGCGTCAACTTTTGCCACTAAGACTGTGGGCCGATTGAAGCACGATACCGGTCGTCTTTCTCGTAGGTTGATCTGACCAATAATTGATGCAAAGAGGACATCGCGGTGCGATCGGTATCGGGGCTTCTGAGAATGTAGATGGTTTCGTGTTTCTTGTCTATGGGTTATGCGTCTAACTTGTCCTCGTCTTTTGCGCCATATTTTTTTAATCGATGAAAGCTGTCATTGGTGGCGTTTAACTTACTGGGAGAAAACTAGCGAAAGGGTACAACCGGCAGTTGGCCTCGGTCAGTGTCACAGTTGGACAGCGCTTGGTCGGTCGTGCACCTTGGGACGGCGTCCTTATCGTCGGCTTTATCCTCTTACCTCGGTGCGAGGCAGCCTTGGGTCAGAAGCCTCCGGTCTAATCTGGTTTTATCGCAGTAGCGGGAATTGGTAGCATATCTAATCGGGAGGTATTGCGAATATGTAACCCGCGCAGTGCGTCGCGAGCCGTCGCTTTTTTAGCGCAGAAGGCTTTATATGGCTGCACCCTATAGCCGTTTTCTGCAACGCAGGAACGAAAGATTGCCATATAAAAATTACCGAAAAAAAAAACGGAGAAAATGAGGAAGCGCTCGGTTTCAAGCCGAGGTCCCTCCTCCGGCTGTGAACAACGCCACCTCAAAAGTAACAAGGTCTCATAGTACTAAGGTTTCTGACATCACCCACCAGAGGGCGGCGCGGAATACAGATCGAATACGAGGGCTGCATAGGGGATACGGCTGGGAGTTGTGTGCAAGCAGTGAGGACTCGAGTTCGAGCCGGCGCAGCACTCGCCTCCAATCTTCTCTGCGCTGACCTCCAGAAAGCGACGCAGAAATTTAGATTCAACGGCCTTGTTGTATCTGAGGTGCTGTCAATCAGATGCTGAACCTACCTGAACCAACAGTGCACGCGGAAAAAGTAGGTTTCAAATGTCTTCACAAGGCAGCCAGGACGTTAACACATGTGGTGGGGGAGTGTGTAGGAGGGGAGAGAACAAGCACGTGCTTCGGAGTAAATGGGGTGTGTGACAGCAAGAGACGCGAACTTCTAAATCTAGTTCCACTCCCCCTCGAGCGCTCTAATAGGGATTTCTTTCAGACCCACTGGGCACGATAACGTTCGCATCGTCGAGTTCATTTGTGCATCATCACTACGAAGCAGTGATGGATCCATCACTATCGTGCCCTGCCTGTTGCCACCATAGTGATGGAATGGGGCGATTTTTACTGCGATAGCAGTTAGTGGGACACTTTCCGGGTTTCGCGCCGTCGACCACCCACGCTCCATATCGACGCGGGCCATTTTCGGCACTCCGCCAAAACATTCCACATCGACGTCACGCCACTCGACACGACTCTGACATCACGCCGCACATCACGTCACCTGTTACCTGGAGTCAGCTGATACCGTGACGGGACATTGTCATGTCGAGTCACGTTGCACAGTGACGCGCCACGCGACTTAACGACGTCAAGAGACACCCTGAGTCACGTGATGTCATGATGTCACGTGACACTGTGACGTCACGTGACAATAGGTCGCCACGTTACACCATGACGGCACGTAGAAGCATAAACCTGAGACTGCTGATAATAGAAACTATAAATACAAAGCGTTTTCGCTAATTGCGCCAGAAAGGTGGTTGTTAAGCCGGCGAAACCACGGGCGTGAAATAAGGGGAGCCACACGTTTGAAACTTGAGTGCACGATTTTGGAAGTGTTCTTCAGTGACCACAAGGAGGTGCTAGTCTGTCGTCTAATCACATTGCATTGGAACGCTTCATGCATACATACACATGAAGTTTCATACTCCACCCTATAACAATGCATATGGTAAACGGTTAATACAGTATAGGGGTACAAAACATTGCAACTCATTAAGCCCGAGAATAAAAGAAACGAGATCATTTATACCGAAAAAAATACAATCTAGAAACGTTATGAAAAGTGAATATTATTAGTTGAATTTTTTGTGTGTGTGGCACAAGCATGCGTGCCAGGATAAACCCGTATTCCTTATTTGTGTATATAGATCCATCCAAATAGGCTAAGGATCCAGATGCGACTGCAGCATTTTCAATGTTTTACTGAAGCTGAATGAAGACTGATTGATTGATTGTTTGATTAATTTCAAACATGAGCCTTCGAATTTCGAAGTGTTCTTCAATTGCCACAAGGCAGTCTTAAGTCAGATACAACAGTAGAAAGAAAGTGCGAGAGGGAAATGAACAAAAACTAGGAACGCTGAAATGGAGAGGAGTGACCTCCTTTACACCGTGGCTTTTTTCGTGCGCGCCCTTTGCCCCCTCAAATTGTCTTTCTTATGAAGTATCTGACTATAGTTTGTGTCCAATAAAATTGTTTAACAGGGTCACGAAATGCTCTCTACTTAATACACACTGAATGGTTCCAAAACGCTACGAAATTTTTGTACGGTGTGTTACTCGGTTTAATACGAAATGCCTACGCGGAATCTATGGTGCGCGCTCTGCTCCCAAATGACACCTTAGCAATTCCGACGTCACACCTCAGCTGTCGCAGCGTTTCATCTTATGGGTTGCATAACTGCCCTAACTGTTGTTCCTTTTTTTTTTTTTACGGGCGAAGCTCCTTAGGGTTTAGCCTTGTCCGTCCGTCCGGCCGGCCGGCGTCCGTGCTCACATCGATTGCCATCCCATTCTGTCTTCTTAAAAAAAGAAAAAATGTTTGCGCAGTTGCGCAGTTGACAGTTGACCTGTCAACTGCGCAGTGCAGCTGACAGGATTGACCCTGTGCGGGGAGACCCCAATGGATTTCTAGTCCATCGCCTTAACCACTCGGCTGGCGACTGCGGGACAAGTAAGGGCTCTGAAATGTGGTAGTAACTCAAGAGCTGGGGATGTCATGGATGAAACGTTGCATGTAGCCGCTCAACGTCTATACAGGAGAGGGCGCTGCGGTCAAATGCGCTATATGATCGCGTTAAACTTTGCATGCATTGGCTTAACGTTTATAGACGAGAGGGCGCCGCGGTCAAATGCTCAAATGCGTATATAACCACGTTCCGTACCACACATTCTCTTTCTGACATGGATGAAAACAGAGCAGACGCCGCTTCGCCCCGATCAACATCATTCACCACGTGGAGATGCGGTCATTTGTTTTCTTCGAATCTTGCATGGAACAATTTTTGCTTGTCCGGAATTTCACGCAATCTTCTGTTCTTGTTTATTTTAATTGGCTCCCTATTGAGAATCAGTCTCGCTGCACTTATTGAAAAAGAGGGAGCAGATAAGGGTAACACCAACCGAAGGCGCGCAAATTCACAATCCAAGGCTGTGAGCTCCAGGTGCTAAATTTATACATGGCTTGTACGTGACATCATCGCACCATGCATGCTGGTGGTCATTCCCATTTGTTCTTGTCAAGAAAAACATATTTGTTGGCGTGAAATGTATGCTACAGAATGCGTGTTCAGTAGCAGAGCAACCACCACGGCCGCTGATGAGGCGTCAGTGCAAGTCACGACTATAAAGTACAATCCCAGCGATGATGATTTGTCGTATAGTTATGGGATCCTGTAAATTAGCTTCGGGAATAAAGGGTACGCTCTCGAGGCCAGAGGGAATTCACGCGGCGTTTTCTGTTGGCACCGCGTCAACCGGTCAAAGCTGGATTTGTTACAGAGCGTGAACCTGGATCGGTGTCCTCAGTACTCACTGCGTGATTCTCGAACTATTGAGTAACGAGGAGTCTATCGGTCATGGCCGTGATAAGGTTCACCCATACAAGCGATTATAGACTGACACCCGGGTGAATAACAGCGTAACACGAAAACCGGACGATGCACCCTCGATATAGAACCATGCACGGATCTGGTCACTCCCACCGTCAGAACGCACCGATCATTAGTTCTTCCTGACATCCGCTTATCTAATGAGGCGAGCGATTGACGACGGTCAGGCGGTCACGGACATGTACGCAATGCATTACCAGTAACGAGTTCAAACTCAAACTCTTGATTTCTCTCCATTTGGAGAGGGAGATAGAAGAAAGCAACTCGGTTGTTGCTTACTTCTACCTAGTTATAGAAAAAAGCAACTCAGCTGTTGCTTATATCTATCTAGTTATTTTTTTTTTTGTAACGAGTTGAGTATTTAGTTACTTTTTTTAGAAAAAGAACGATTAACGTACTTAGTTGCTTTAACAGGCCAAGTAACGAGTAACGGTATTTCGTTACTTTTGAGGAGTAAACAGCGTTTAAACAGCCTCGTTTTAACTCTAAAGTGAGTATGCGTCTTTTGCGACAAAGGCACATAGGCAACCCTAAAAACAACTAATCAGTATGACAGCATACAGCGTTAATCACTGAACACGTCAGTCGAACTCTACAGCTGGGAATGTCCTTCACCCAGCGAGCACAATCAGGTTCTTTGGCTGAACCTTCTAGAACCGAGTACGGACCGAATGTAAACCGGGAGGTTGCCAACACAGGAAGGAACCCCTTTTCAACTTGGAACTTTAGAAGCAGAAAAAACAAAGAAAGCGAGGGGAATCCCAGAGTCACTAGCCCTTCCTGAAGCTCAACACTGCCGTTCCATTCAAGCGCGTCAGTCTCTCCAGCGTCGCCAGATATGGCATCCTCAAGGAAGCGGGGAACATAATTGATGAATGCTTCGAGAGGAAGCTACTGTTAAGTGCAATGACTACTGAAAAGAAAACAATTAACCATGAAACAAAATCAGTTGTGTATTTGGCCGTCAAAGTAACGAGAAAAGTAACTCGCTACTTTTGAAGTAAAGGAACGAGTTCCTTTTGAGAATCGGTAACGAGCAACGTATTTAGTTACTTTTTGAGCGAGTAACGAGTAACAGTATTTCGTTACTTTTTTGGGGGGTAACGTGTACATGTCTGGCGGTCACACTACATAGCAAATGCAGCTTCAGTGGACACCCTTTGCCACTGAAAGTGGATTATCACTGGGGCGTGATACTGATCGCCTTTCGCATTGGCTCAGCTGAAGAAAGGGAGACCAGTGGTTGGTGTGTCGAGTGCGTACATAAACGAGGGGAGAAAAAAGTCCGACAGTAAGTTCTCCAATCTGTTGCGGAAATGGTCCAAATCTGCAGTCCTATGGTAGGCCCCGAAACCACGGCGCCCGAAACCAAAGGAAGCGTGAGAATGTTCCCTTTAAGCCATCACGTGACGAATTACTTTACATCCAACAGTAGGCGTGTTTTGTACGGAGCCGTGTTCTGACTGTGTCCTGACACAGCTGCGGGCCCCTTGTCCACTCATTCAGTACCGGAAAAATCCATACAGTACAGCGCACGCTCCAGAAGATGAAACGCGTGATGCACGGAAAAACCTCCCAGGGTTGCACTGTATACTCCACTGACCAACATTTCTCCTCTGGAAGGCTGAACCGGTATCGTTGCATTTCAAAAGCAGACCGACCTCTCGCGATGCGTAAATATTCCCAACCTGCGCTGAGCGCGCCTTAACCACCCTTCCTCTGAAATGGCGCGTAGAAGGTAAGGAGACAGGCGATAAGATCGGACTCGAACGGCACCCTCGATTGCACGGTAGCACTATCGGATGTCTCAAACGGGACGCCGTAGCTTTATCGGAGGGGCGGCCGTGGGGGTCTCGAAGCTCGCCGGTGTTTGCTCGCGAGCGGCCTTGACATTGTGCCAAGCCCCTGGCCGTTGGCTCGGCACGAGACGCTGCTTCGGACGTCGTGGGGCGTCAATGGGCACGAATCGGCTGGAATGTGGCACTGGTAGAACAGCCGAAGATGCGCCCCAAGTAACTCCGAGGGCGCGCTATATAGGAGAGGCGGCGAAGCAAGCAATAGGATACGCATGCTCATAACAGCAGTTCGAGTCCTGCCTCTTTTCGGAGACACGGACGTGATAGTCACCCCATGGACTCGAACGTTGTATATGGAGACCACACGGTCTCCAAAAAAAATATTTTTTTTTTTCAATTTTATTTGTCGTCAGACTTTGAGAAAATTCTTTTGTGAATTCCTCGAACATCACGTTCTGGCACTAATCTGTAGCGCGTTCGTTGTATACAAAACGTTTTCCCGGTCGGTCGTACCATCTCTTCCGTGAGCTACATCAAACGCGCTACACACTCTTCGAGGAACGTAAACTGTTTTCGCGCCAAATCTGTTTGTCCTACTCGTTGTTTTCGCATGTTTACTACCAATTCTTTTGTCAGTATTTGTTTTTATAATCCAGTAATAGTGTGAGATATGTACTTTTTCACTCTACGGCTAATAGGGAGAAGTCCGGCCCAACGACGACCGGTCTGTTCTTTTTTTTTTTTTCTTGTTTAACTTTTTTGCGGAAGGGAAACAATAACTCTGCAGTTCATGGTGAGGTTTATGTAAGCTTCCCACTCGGTGCTGCTTTATAGCCTGTTACAAAAGCGGGGAAAGCTCAAGGTTAAGTTAACCTAACTGGAGCGATTTCGTTTGCGGACCGCTTTGGTTTTGTCGGGCTGCATGCCGCAAATGAATTGCCGGAGAGGAGAGGAGGAAACAGCTCCAGCATTCCGCCTGTTTCCAGCTGCTTCCTGCTCCCTATCCTTCCTTTTCCCTCGCCCTCCCCCCCCCTCCCCCCCCCCCCAAAAAAAAAAAAAGTCAAGTTTTGCGCATTGTTCATACGCCGCACGAAGTACTCTGTTTCACCTTGTGTTGCACCGCAGGAAAGGCTACAAGCGCGAGCTTCTTGCTCTAGGGCATATCTCGGCGGCACAAGCTCTCGTGCACCAAGGGCAGCCGCCAACGCTATGAGCTCGCCCTTCTAGCCTTCACTGCGGTACAACATAAGGTGAAACGAAGTATAGTTATTCCACGATTTGGTTGTCGGAGGGAAGAGCGATGCTTCTGGCGTTTGAAACATATCCATCTTGATAAAATAACATATATCTCTTCTAAAATACACCTAAATAAATCTTAAAGCTCCACCTAAAGGTGGAAATTAGTAATGCTTCTCAAAGAGGCGGACTTTTTTTACTACGGTTCTTGAGGAGAAAATGAGTATAGACCTAATGTGAGTGTCTAATATGTTCTGAAAAATAAATTTTGAATAGTTGAATACGTTACAGATTCACGAGAGTCCCCCATTTCAAGAGCAGAAAAGTTCGTAAATCTATAGAAGAAAGAAGAAATCGACTTCCGCCTAAAGAAGGGCCACCGTTTTAGAAAAAACTGGCGCCTCCTGGCAGAAGACGAGGTTCGAATTATATTTGTTTTTTTTCTTTTTTATGTAAAAAATATATGTTGCCAAAACTGTATTTGTTTGTATATAAATATATATATTTATATTTAGCTCTAAATTGAGAGACAAATGATAGCTTCTCTTGGTTCAAGTCTCACTCCATACAAATAAAATACTAGATGAAAGCCGCTAGCCCCTCTTCTCGCAGGAAAATTATATCGTTAATGTTTATTTCAAAACATTTCCCACTATAAGCCGGCACTTCGTTGAACGTTACTTTTAGGACCATCTTACATTTCATCGCACATAGAGCACCAACTAAAAGTAGGTAACCCCCACTGTAGCACCTCTATTTTCAATTCTTCTTCTTCCCCAGACATCCATTGATTGGAATCGCCTTCCCGCATAAAGTCCCAAGAAATGACGGCGCTAATTTTAAAACTGCAATTACAATATTTTTTTAAAGAATGTTCCTCAGCGATGTTCGTACTTTTTCTATGTATTGGCGTAGTTTTTTGCCTTGTTCACTGATATTAATGTATTTTTGCCTCGTTGGCGTTGTATTCTTGTACTTTTGAATAACTAACCTACTGATATCTGTAATGCCTTCGTGCCCTGAGAGTAAATAAATTAAATGAAATGAAATATCTGGGTTAATTTTTCTTTGAAATAAAAACCGCTGACTAGCCATATATCACGGTAATTTTCCTTTCAGTTAGCATTAATAATAATAATATTAATAATAATAAGAAGAATATATGTTGGGGGACCTGAGAAAAAAGTCGTAATGTATGGCTCGACGAGCCCTTGCAGACCTACAAGGTGAACGAAACGTTGGTTTTTATGGTCAATGTGTTTTTTTTTTTTACAATACAATTGTTAATGTGATTTTCAAACTCAGAATGTCATTTTTGTTGCTATGAATTGCACGCAAATATGAAAAACTATGTAAAGGACATACTAAAGGAGCACGTTGGCCGGGAACATCGGAATTATCTATCCCTCTTTCTTTCTTTCTTTGTATACATAAAAAAATCTCGATGTACAGGGTGTACCCCCCCCCCAACCCCCCCAGAAAACAAATTACATTTTTTTTACCGCAAAAATAAATTATGCAATTTCGCCAGTTCATTCTTTACCCAAAGGTAGGGGCGCTAGAGGTACGAACCAGATGCTAAAGTTTCAGCCTGAACCGATATTCTATTGAAAAGTTATAAGTGATTTCCTAAAAATTTCAACGGCAAAAAGGCGGAGAATGAGCGCCAGACGATACGTAGTTCGTTTTTGCAATAAAAAAATCCCGCTTTTTTTTTTGGGGGGGGGGGGGGCACTTTGTATAATAAATAAAACTTAAAAGAAGCTCGGCGCATGCAATTATCTCGAAACATGTTTTGCTATTAACTTCGCCGTTCATAAGCAAAATCAGTCACTCATCGCGCGCGGAAAGGTTGTACTTAAAATACTCCTAGACTTACCACTACGGTAGATCGAAATCTTTCATTGCTACTCATAAACGAAATCAGTCGCACATCGCGCGGATAAGGTTGTGCTCCAACAACTCGAATATAGCTTACCGTCGCTTGCTTCTTGGGGTTGTCGAGCGTCAAGACCGGGTAGTGGAAGTTGGCTTCGGTTAAGGCCGAAAACTCCATGACTTGGCGATGGTCAGAAAAACGCTTGCAAGTCGGAAAGAGCGTAGACCGCCGCGTCTACGTTCGGCTTGCACGGAGACCCGCAAAAGAAAAACACACTTCCCCCGATGCCACGCACGCGCCGCCGACTCCACCGGTTATGCGCCTGCTGCTGCAACCTTGCCTGCGAACAGCAGACGGCTGCACGGCTGCTCTCTACACGCAGCCGTAAACACCGGAAATGAACACATTCGCCGTATGAGCACGCTATGAAAGAAAATCGCTTGCTCCGCCACCTGGCGATATCTACGTTCGTTTATACATCTTACCCGCGGAGTTCTCCAGAATGGCCTTCGTTCACGAGAGAGAGAGAGAGAAAAGACGAAAGAATCCGATTCGTCTTTATTTATATATGTAAATGAACTAAACTTCGAGGCGAGCTAAGTGGATCTGATTGGGGGAAAAAGTTGCTGGAGCTACGACACGACCGCTTGGAACCGCTTTCTGTTTCCGTGGCGTACATATCGAGGCTGTGGAGTCTCGTATACCTGCGCACCAACGTCGGCTTCATTCCCGACGCAACATCCGTTGGTAAAGTAAAAACAGGAAGAAAAAGTAAGCGAGGAGAATATCAGAAAGAGGCAGAGGCCCAATCTCATCTCGTCGGCGAGCTTTCAAGGGCGTATCGTTAGCGCCATCTAGAAGAAAAAAGTCGAGCCTCGTGCCTGCCTCTGCTCTGGTATTTCTACTCAGTTTTTTTTTTAGATCATATTTCCAAGAAGGGAGGAGAAGGTGAGGACCTTGTTGTTTGATTCGAAGTTCCATGCAGTTGCGCACACGACGGATGGGGTGTCTTGACGCACCCTCTCCGATCTTTACCCAAACGTTAATGCGGACTAGTAAGCCGTCTCGCTTGTTGCGCAGGACTTGCGGTGACGTCATAACGACGCCGAGCTCTGATTGGCTCTATTGAAAGGATAGTGGGTAGACCTCAATACTAGATGCCTCGATGTCCACGCTCTATTTTTCCAATCAGCCAATCAGAGCTCGGCGTCGTTATGACGTCATCGCAACCTCTGTGCCAGAAGCAGACGAACTTGCGCTCGGCTAATTATTTATTTCTTCGGGGAGGGGGGGGGGGTCAAATGCGAGGTGTATGTTATGGGGTTGGCTGGATCGCAGTGCATGCGTCATCCATCTTTTCTCTAGAAAGCATTGTCAGAAAGAATCATTGTACAATGCTATAAGAATTACAAACATATAGCTTTTCAAGCACTTTTAATAATTATTTCATTTTTAGGTGTAATAAATAAAAGCAACACTGCACGTCCTATTCACCA